>ML779665.1:556059-618251 GCA_009831015.1 Picea engelmannii
CATCGATCATTGAGACATTGATTTCCTGCCGTGGGGTTCCTTCCTTTGGCTCGTCTGACCCTGACCCATCCTTCAGACTGTATACTTGGTTCTTTGGTGCATCAGGTAGCTTAGTGTCTAGGACACTCTCAACTTCCTTTTCTTTCTATGGGACCTCCTAGATTTGGACATCGGGAACATGAGAAGATATCTTCTCAGGTCCCTTTTATTCTTATATATGCATAGGGGTCCTAAGAGATACCTCGGAGCTTTCATCATCGTCATATATCTTTATCTGCTCTCTTAAGGGGTTTGATGCATCGTTCCTATGTGATGCTATGATAGTCTCTGGCTGAACCAAAACATATGTCGGTGATCCGGCCGGTGGTGTTTTCAATTCAAAGTCGTCTAACTCGGTTATTTTATCAAGGTCTATGAGTTCAGGGCCGCTTAGGCCCACTTGGGTTATGTCTAGGTTATCAGCAGGAGATCCTGTTGTTTCTAAGACATTTGGATCATCTTCCAGTCGATCATTCACTTATTGCACCTGCTCTAACATGGACGATCCCCTTTCTTTCACATCTTGTGTCATAAGGAAAACTCTTTCCTAAGTTGGGGCTAACAGGAGAGTTTTTGTTGCCTCGGATGCTATCATTTCTTCTCTGGCTCTGAGGGCCTCTTGACCTAATTGTTCTAGGATCATCATTTGTTCATCTAGGATTATGGCTTTGAACTTGGTCATTTTGGGGTTAGCCATACTTTCCACAACTTCATCCCAATCCAAATCATTCTCCATGAAGACCTCATCTTCAAATTTGTCGTGGGCGTATGGCCAATAGGATGACACTTGAGATGCATTTTTCAGGACTAGACCTTTTGGGTCGTGTTTGTGGAAATGATCGGTCTGGAATCAGAACTCTAATTGACTCAGTCCTTCCTGATTATCTTGGGCGTTGTCTTTTACCAGATAGAAACCTATATGGAATCCATAAGGTATAAATGTATGCTTCTTATCTTTCACTAGGGTAGCGTTGTAACCTTGCAGGATGGTCTGGTAGCAGATTTTCCCCACAACAAGCCAATCAGGGACATGCATAGGAAAAAGGTGTGGTGCTCTGGAAGCCCCGAAAACCCTGATGTAGCTATCACGCTCATCCAAATACCAGTGACCAATATTTTCTATCATCTTTTTGGCCACAACCAACAACCTGGGCCACTCTTTCTTGAAAAGGATCAAATGAATGTGTGCGATGAATTCATCACAGATGAGGGAGTAGGATTTTTTCTACCTGTTTTCCCATAAGACACTAAAATATACATGGACCGAGAGTTCTAAGACGTGCCATCTCAAGTTCATTCCAACAAAGACATTTCTAGCGCAAATGACGTCCAATAAATAAGAAGCCATGTAGAAGGACGGATTCTCTCCTTCCTTCAGTGTCTAAGCCTGTTGAATGAAAATGCTCATCTACTTTGAAATGATGGAACCCCAGTTAAAAATTCTCCCAAAAATGGCTACAGTGTAATCTAGAGGCATCCAAGCCTCTGAAAACCTGGAACAATCTTTCTCCCCATACAACCGACAGATGAGGTCCATTATATAGATATATGGCTCCCTTAAGTTGGTCGTTTGGTACCTGTTGGAGGTCTGACTGGTGTACTTTTTATCCTCTCTCCACCATGAATCCATCACCCGGACAGTGTCATGGCACTCATAAAAGTTGACGACGAAATCGGTGTTCAGTCTCTCTTCCGGGTCTCTGAGCTTGTAGTAATTATGCACCTCTACCAGAAGGAAAACCCCGACACACTCACCATTGTCGTCATTGATCAGGAACTTCTATGTGTCCATGTGGTCAATGAGACATTACAGTAGTTGTATATAGGGAAACATCGGGGTTATGCTCGCTACCATGTGTAGGTACGACCATCGGATATTTGGAAAAACTTCATCGCCGAGCTTTCTCATGTCGGGGTTGTTGTGTGGGATACATTCCAGGAATTCTTCTCTTCTAATTTTCTTAAAGAGTTCCCCCCAGTGTGGGAGTACCGCCTTGCCCTCTGTGTTCGCTTGTGTTTCTCCAAAGGTCATAGGTTGAGTGAAAACCTTCTTGGTATATGTCCTGATGACTGGTTTCAGCCTTGGGGAAAATTCTAATTTTTTTGTGGCCGCTAGGGAAGATCTTTCTCCCACCTCTGGTTCCTTTAGCTTCGATGCTCTCGGAGATCGCCTGGTGGTTAGTTTTCTTGGAGGCATTGCTCCTTCCATCGAAAAAATACTTTAGGGCTGGCATACAGAATGACATTGGATAAAAATGTATATATGAAGTGAAAACACAGAAAATCCAGATTGGTACATACTTGTAGCACTTGTTAAACTTTGTAGTTTGATATTCACAGGGGTCTCAAAAGCTTTTAAATTGCTCATCTCGTTCCTCTAGATTCTCTGAAACTCCTTTACGCGCAGAATGATCTTGTTTACAATGGATCAAGAGGATTTAATGGGAAAGAACCTATCGGTCGTATCAACCAATTAATTTGGGTCATGAATGAAATTCAAACAAATCTACCACTGAATGTCTGCAATTTAATTCATCGTGGGTTGACGGTGGAGGCGCGGAGGGTGGTGTGTTCTTTCGGTAATTTCAAATGGCCTTTTGATTCATACACAAAGCAGCAACTAATGCAATATTTGAAATCAATTAGTCCCTTAAATGCTCTGAATCTAAACGTATCTAGCGCTAAAACGTCCCATCGTGTCACTTTCCTATTGGTTCGATCAGGGATCGACAATGTGTTACAGGTGTTTTCGATGATGTTCTTCTGTGAAAAACCTCTGACGCCGATCGATTTCATCGTATGGTGATGATGTGGAAAAAGTGGCTTAGGACATGTGGAAATGGAAGCCGTTGACTTAACTCACAAGTATTAGTCGGAGTCAGGACATTCTTCAAGTTGTGTGTTCTTAAACTAAGCCTGGGATTGTTGATGCCGAAAAGGTGTTGGAGATCGACAATCAAGGATAAAATTATCGCATATTTTCCTTTGGGTTAGCGTCTTAAAAAACTTTCGATGTTGAAACGCTTCGGGAACCAGTGGTCTAGGAAAACTCCTTGGTGTGGTCGCAATGGTTTTCGTGATTCGGTTCTCCCTGATTCCGACAAGCGTGATGGGTATCGAATGTCGGTGATATCGTTTCCTTTCCTTTTAATCGTCACTCCCTTCTCCTTTTACCAATGTCGAAGGCGGTTGGTTATCATCGATATCTTTGTGTGATGTTTGTTGTGAAAGAAAACTTCCTTTTGTCAATGTCGATGAAGATCAGTGCTCGACGACTACGGTTTTTTTTTAGTTATTTTATTTCATCTTTTAATTCCTTCCGATGCCGAATTAGGGCGCATCGGGTGAAAAGTTTTGGCTATTGATTCTTTATTAAAAGTTAAGCCTTTTTAAGTCATGAATTTTCATATATTCAAGCAAACTTTGAAATACTTAATGAGAGTCAAGATGATAAGCAAAGGCAATATTTTTCACAATGAAGTCAAATTAGACAGTGCAAAAGATCAAGTGGTACACAAAAAGTAAAATTTGACATAGGATTTTTTAGGGTGTGTTGAGTGATCAACAAATGGCGACTTACTGGGCAAAAGCAGAATCTTTGTTCCTCATTCAGGCTCAATGGATGAAAAATTTGGTAGAGAACTTAACTAGTTTTAAATCAGAGCCTCTTTTACCCTTGCATTTGAAATTCTCCAGTTGATGCCTCCGGGTCTGCCTGTGGGGTTTTCAACCTAATTCCACCTTATTTTCCTATGAACTTGATCCACGCCCTCTTTTGACAAGATTCTTAGTAAATCATTCACAAGCGATATTGTGAAAAGTACCGAATTTATGAGGCGATATTGTGCAGATTTTAACCTAAGAGCTCTCCTTTCCCTAGGGTTGAGGTTTTCTGGACAAGTCCCATGGTGTAGGAGATAAGTCAGCTTCTCATACCAAGACTCTTGTCTTGGGGAAATGTATGAAACTTCACCACACCATAATGTCATTTCATTCTCCCATCTAGGGTCTTCATTTACTTGGTCTTGAGCTTCAATTGCTAGTTTGCATAACCCTTGTCCTTTAACTAGTTTAGCAGATTTTATATCTAGATCAAATTCTTGAACTACTGCCATCCAATTTCCTCTTCTTTCTTCCATCTCCTGTTGAGTAAATAGGGATCAGACTGCAGGGTGAGGCACGATTACTTTGGTGTGATTCTTGAGGATGTAATATTTGAAATGTTTTACTTCCTTATAAACCGCATAAGCATGTTTATCTATAGCGGGATAATTTAGTTCGATGCCCTCGAGGTTAGTTCTCATGAATGATATAGGGGATTTTTTTTTGTCATCATCTATCTGAGTTAATAATTCTGCTAATGCTTGGTCAGAGGCGAAAGTATAGAGGAATAAATCTCTGTTGAAATCGGGACTTCGCAGCACTAGGGCTTGAGATATTGCAGTTTTAATATTGTTGAAATCCTTCTTTTGTTCATCATCCCACTTAAAATCAACATCTTTACGAATCATTTTTTGTAGAGGTTTGATAGTTTCCATGAAATCAGGAGTGAACTTCCTCACAAAATTGATTTTCTCGAAGAATGACTGCATACCCTTCTTGTTGTGAGGTAATGGAATGTGAGCTATAGCTTTAATTCTTTCTAGGTCTATGTGAATACCTTCTTGAGATATGATGTGTCCTAACAATTTACCTTCCTCGACACCGAAAATAGTTTTCTTAGGGTTTAAGGATATTATGTATTTCCTACACGTTTCAAAAATCTGGGTTAAGTGTTGGATGTGATCTTCTCTGTTTTTTGAATACACAGTCACGTTGTCCATGTAAACTACTACACACTTGTTGATTATTCCCTGAAAAGATACATCCATGGCCCTCTGGAAGGTCGCTCCTGCATTGATTAACACAAAAGGCATGCGTTTGTAAGCAAAAGTTCCCCACTTGGTTTGGAAGGTAGTTTTCAAGCAGTCTTCCTCTGAAACTAGAACCTGGTTGTAACCTGAGAAACCATCCAGTAAAGAAAAAATCTCAGAGCTAGTTATGGTCTGCAGGAGTTGTTCCATTGGTGGGACTGGGTAGTTGTCTTTTTCTGAAGCTCTGTTGAGGTTTCTGAAATATACGCATAGGCAAATCTCCCTAGAATTTTTCCTTACAGGAACCAAATTAGCTACCCATGCAGAATGTCTAACCTGGAAAATAGTTTTGGCATCTAATAGTTTCTTCAACTCCTTACACATGAGAGGCTCCAGGGAAGGGTGATGCTTTCAAATCTTCTATTGGAAGGATTTCACTACAGGTTTTAACGAGATAGTGTGTTGAATGATACGGTATCATAAGTTTTCATATCTCAGTAGGACCATGCAAAGACATCTTGATATTGTTTGAAGAGTTTGAGATAGGCCTTCCTTTCCTCCTTAGATATGGTCTTGCCAAGGTTTACATTTTTTGGGTTTTCTAGGATTCTGAGATTTATAGTTTCATGCATGGGACAGGAACTACCGTTTTTCGCGTTTTTTGACCCCTTAAATTTTTCCTTTAGGTCAAAAAGGTTTTCTAAGTTGGCTATCTCCTTTGGTATCGTGTGGGACTTTGATTTGTTGATTGATTTATTTGTATGAAGATCAGTTTCCATTGATTGTTCCTGGAATGCTTCATCGTCAATGGCCAAATCTTTAAAATTGTCTTGATTGGTTAGAAAGTTTATAATCTATTCATGTCCCTCAAAAACCTTCCAATTAGAAATATTGTTGGGCATCGAGGGTTTATATAATAGTTCTACAGTGAACCAAGAAGCTTCAAAATCCTCTACAGGTGATAGCCTTGAGGCAGCGGTGGCCAAAGAATCAGCAAGAATGTTCTTCGCTCTGGGCATCTCTATAATGTTGAAAGCTCCAAAATGATTTATTAGCTTGTGCACTTCCTATTGGTAATTCTTTTGGTGTGGAGAATTGCAATGTATAGTATTCCTTATCTGTCTAACAATGATTTCAAAATCTCTGAAAACCTTCATATTTTGAATGTTTAGGTCTATGGATTTCTTTAGCCCTTGTACTAGAGCTTCATACTCGTTAATGTTATTTGTGCATTAGAATTATAGTCTACAAGACAGGAAATGTCGTTTTCCCTTCAGATTAATGACGATACACCCTGATCCTGACCCTTCTTGTGATTTAGATCCATCAAAATATAGGGTCCAAACTTGTGGGAAACATGTATCATCTTCCCTTTCCCTATTACTTTCCTCTTTTCCTCCTGCTAGTTCTATGATTTCTAACGCAGGCTCTTGGCAGAAGAGGGTTTACTCCGTCGTTGTAGGAAACTCCTCTTGAAAAATCATTTCAGAGTTCTGAGTGAGAGGAACATCATATGAGAGAGGGGAGAAGTTCCCAAAGTAGTAATCGCAGGAATAATTCCCTAGCATAGGGAAATCTATCGATGAGGGTTCGTTTAGGGTTTCGAGGTCGGTGACAATATGTTTCAGATATCGTTCCCTATCAATTATGATCATATTTTTGTGTCCCTTAAATGGTAGCCAAAGGTGTTCCCAATATGTACTAAAGTATCTGTTTAATTTCTCAGACCAATCTCAGCTTAATAATAACCCATAATATTCTGGGATATCTACTACAATGATGTCAATCACTTTCACAAACTTAGGATGTGTCATTATTCTGATCATTACATCTTTGAGTTCTCTCATGACTTTGACCTGGGTTTTGTCTAGTTGTATTGCATGTTTATCACTTTGGAGAGGAACGACATTTAATTTTTTGCAAATAGACAAGGGAATAACATTGGAATATGCTCCTAAATCAACCAAACAACTGTGGAGGTTCCTGTTGAAAACTTCAAACGTTAAAAGGAATGGTGGGACAAAAGGTTTTCCCTTATTATCTTCAAAACAAGCATTCACAATTGGTTTTTTCCCTAGATCTATGGGAGATAGATTCCTTCCTGAGTCAGTGCTTGTCGTAGGATTTTCCACTAATTTCAAAGCTTGTAGCAGGAAGTCCTTTTGCTGAGGGATTCTACATAAGTCTATAACTGATATATTAGACTTCAGCTTCTTCAAATCTTCAACTACGTTGTAATCTAGCTTGGGTGATTCTCGGGTATGGATGTTTATAGGGTTATTACGGAGAGAAAAAGGTGATTTCAAGTGATCGGGAGTTGATCTTACTTCTGAAGTTCGGGTAGTAGTAAGGTTGTTTGAGACGGGTTGACCTTTACTTCGTGTTTGCACCATGAAAACCTCTATGGCTGGTTCTTGAAACTCAAATAGGTCATCAGAAGGCATAATTAGGTCAGGATCCCATATCAGCATGGTTGTATCTTCTGGTGGATCAATCTCTTCTTGATCAACAACATTCATAACTAAACTGTTTGATTGTTTGGTTAGGGAGACTTCGTCTAGAAATTGGTTGGACATCAAATTAATGGCATCCACCCATTGAGGGCAGTCTCTTTCAGAGTGGTTTTCCTAGTGATAAGTACAAAAAGAATTAGATGCGACATTTCCCATATCGATAGTTAAGTTAGTTGGGGGAGGTTCAATTGCTTTGAACGGTGGGTTCCTTTTAAAGAAAGGCTTATAGAGCCTTTGACATTGGTTTCACTCCCCTGCACTTCTTTTCATGTCTATGATTTCGTTTGATAACTTCTTAACCATGCGTTGTAGGTCTTTTATGTCCCCATTACCCTTTCCAGGTCCTTGTTTTGTTTGTTTCCCTGTGGGTCTAGTTAACAAGAGCCCTCTCCTAGGAGGAGGTTGAACTTCTTTCTTCACTAAAGAGACCTGGCCCTCTTTACATCCTTTCATTTGGAAATCTATCATTTTGGCTTCTTCAAAATTCTCAGCAAGGGTTAGTTTGGCATCCCTCTTCACAAACATGGAAATAGAAGTTGGGAGGGCATTAGCGTATACATCGATTTGCAACTCTTGAGTAGATTTAGCTTCGAGATGGAATTTGTTTAAGATGGTGGTGAATATTTGACTAAAGTATTTGACCCTTTCCTTTGAACTCATGGTGGCAGCGAACAACTCAGCCATCAGAGCTCCCGTAGTAGTTTCTTCTGTAAATTTATCTAAAAAATCCTTCTGGAACTTCGTCCAACTGGTTATAGATCCTATAGGAAAAATAAAATACCACGTGGAAGATGAATTCTCAAAAGTATAGGGGAATAGCCTACATACTACGTCTTTATGTTGGACATTCATAAGTCTGATTTCTAGTATGAATTTCTTGATATGATCTTCAGGCAATCCTGAGGTCTCGGGTCAAACTTAGGGAGTAACTTCTCTGGATGTCGGGGAAGGTTATGTACTCATCCTGGGATGGACAAAGCGTCTCTGTCCAACCAAGGTTGATTGTTCTGAGGTGGTTTTCCCCTTTCTTCATCATGATCATTTTTGTCTTCCATATCTTCGGATCCTGAGTTAAACTCTTCTTCTTCCAAAAATTCGTCGGGCTCGAAGAAGTTATCGGCTGGTGTTTCGGGTATTAGATTTAGAGGATGTTCGATTTCGGTGAGGGTGAAATTTATCAGGTCTTATACCATGTGCATGAAAACCTGGTGAGGGGATTCGACCACTGGTCTACTTATTTGTTTTCTTTGAGGAAGTAATGGAGCTAAGTGAAACGCACCGATATGTAGGGGCTATGCTCTTGTGATCCTTCTGAATTGATTTAATTCCTCGTGAGGAAGAACGTAAGGTATATCGGGGAACAAGTGTTCTTCCTCGTGTTGGGTTGATTTACTCATTTCAAGAGTACTCAATGTGTGTGGGTTGTCTTGGGAATGACTAGCCATGCATGTGGGTTGTTCTGAATCTACAGGTTGTCTGAAATATTATGTGAAATATATATTCAACCATTCATTATATCTCCCTCCTTCTAGTGCCAATTTTTTTGATGGGTCTTAAATCTCTTTAACTCAATAGCAGGAACCATACCTACCACCAAGCCCCAATTAGAATATGCAACGTTTAATGGTGGAATGGTTCTCCAGAGCTTGCGATCCGACTGAAATAATCGATGGACTTTACGTTTTCTTGTGAAGGTTTTCTCCTTAGGTTTGGATGTTCTCTTTTTGTATTTTCTCTTAGGTAGGATTGATATAAGATAAATCTGGTATAAAACAACTAGGTGACAATGTGGGAACAAACTAAACTAATGGAGAAGAAGTTGAGCTTGGAATAACCCTTTACTCTAGCATGCAGGCAATGATCATCTATCACAGGCCTAGTACTAATACGTTAACCATGTGAATAGTCCAATTATTGACTGAGATACAAATTATCATAAGAAAACATGCATGTGATAAACTATGGCAAGTAAAATAATTCACTCAACACTAATCATCAATCACATAATAACACAAAGATTCATTTTCATCATTAAAGAAAGAATTGCAAAACATTGCATCAGATAACTTATCAATAGATTTAATAGCTCTTACTCGTTAGTGCATCCATTCATGAGACGGAATAAGAAATAGTTCTTCTCCACATCCAATAATACATGCATTTGATGAAAACATAAACTTGTCACTTGTCCAGAAGGACTTCTCAATTAAAGGAAGCTCCAAAATAATTCTTAACAATACCATAAAATGAGAGTTTCTTGAAACAACCATCGACCTTTGACTAATCAGTCGATGCTCTTATTTATAACATAAAAATAACTAAAAATAACGGCTAAAGTGCAGATAAGTAAAACAAAATTTTCCACGTGGCGTTCTCTCCTATCAATTTGTCTAAGAGTCATCTCAAGATATCACTTAAAAGGGTGATTCTTCTCGTACTCTGACCATTGGATGAATAGCTCCCCGCAGGTGTTGGCATATGGGAATCTATGTTGTTCCATCAGAGTCGCATAAATCTCTCTTATCTCTACCGCATGTGCCCGATACTTGACTAGAATGGCACTTAACTATTGCAGCATAAACCAAGCTTTGATCGGGTGTTCCATAAACTGTTAAGCCTGACTTGGCGTTGTGTCTGTCACCTTTGTTAGTTCTTCGACCCATGATGAATCTTGCTTGATGTGTGATTTGACTATGTCCCGCAAGTCGACGAAGTCATGGGGTGTGCCAAACTCAGGGATTTCGATGTCTTTCATCACCCGATTGATCTTGATCCATTTTTTCTCGCACCTGGCCCATTTCCCTTGGATTTCTCGATGAGGTTCCTGAGTCATTTTTGTCCAATACTCAATCGATTTCCTTATGCGATCAAGACTTATTTTGTTCAACACCTGAATGTCGTGTTCTTCTTTATCTCGACCCTGTTGGATTGCACCAATGTAGTTGACTCTCTCTATAGATTGTTTTTATTTCTCGTACCACTACTCCATATCTTTTCATGTTAGAAGTGCCATGAGGGTGTCTTCTTGGAGCTTGGCTATCCTTGCAATGAATAGGTGTCACTCGTATGTGAACTTGCTATAGGCCTCTCAAGGGGTTTTATGCACCAGTCCTATGCGATGCTTCGACAGTCTCTAGCTGATTCGAAACACCTATCGATGATCCGGTCGGTGGCATTGTGAATTCAAGGTCGTCTAACCCGCTAATTTCATCAAGGTCTATGAGTTCAGGGTCACTTGGGCCCACTTGGATTATGTTTGGGTATCGATAGGGGATACTGTCATTTCTGATATGTTTGGATCATCTTGCATCTGATCAATCACTTGTTGCACCTGATATAACATGGATGATCCCCTTTCCTATGCATCTTGTATCATAGGGAAAACTCTTTCTTGAGTTGGGGCTACCAGGAGAGTTTTTTCTCCTTCGACTGCTATCATTTCTTCTCTGGCTCTGAGGGCCTCTTGACCTAATTGTTCTAGGATCGTCGTTTGTTCATCCAAGCTCATGGCTCTGAAACTGGTCATTTTGGGGTCGATCATCCTTGCCACAACTTCATCCTAGTACTGAGCATTCTCCATGAATACCTCGTCTTCAAATTTGTCATGGGTGTGTGGCCAGTAGGATGACACTTGAGATTCATGTTTCAGGAATAGACCTTTTGGGTTGTGTTTGCGGAAACGGACGGTCTGGAATCAGAACTCTAATTGACTCGGTCCTTCCTTCTTAGCTTGGGTGGTGTCTTTTACCAGATAGAAACCTATATGGAATCCATAAGGTATAAATTCTCGCTTATTATCTTTCACCAGGGTAGTGTTGTAACCTTGCAGGATGATCTGGTAGCAGATTTCCCCAACAACAAGCCGATCAAGGACATGCATAGGAAAAATGTATGGTGCTCTGGTGGCCCTGAAAACCCTAATGTAGGTATCACGCTCATCCAAATACCAGTGACCAACATTTTCTATCATCTTTTTGGCCACAGCCGACAGCCTCAAACACTCTTTCTTGAAAAGGATCAAATGAATGTGTGTGATGAATTCATCGCAGATGAGGGAGTAGGATTTTTTGTACTTTTTTCCCATAAGGCATTGAAATATACATGGACCGAGAGCTCCGAGACGTGCTAGCTCAAGTTCATTCCGGCAAAGACATTTCTAGTGTAGATGACATCCAATAAATAAGAATCCATGTAGAAGGATGGAGTCTCTCCTTCCTTCAACATCTGATCTTGTTGAATGCAAATGCTAGGCTACTTTGAAATGATGGCACCCTAGTTAAAACCTCTCTCAGAAATGGCTACAGTGTAAGCTAGAGGCATCCAAGCCTCTGAAAACCTGGAATGATCTTTCTCCCCATACAACCGACAGATGAGGGCCATTAGATAGATATACGACTCCCTTAAGTTGGTCATTTGGTACCATCCGAAGGTCTGATTGGTGTACTTTTCATCCTCTCTCCACAACGAAGCCATTACCCGGCCAGTGTCGTGGTGCTCATAAAATTTGACGATGAAATCGGTCTTCAATCTCTCTTTCGGGTCCCTGAGCTTGTAATAATTTTGCACCTCTACCGGAAGGAAAACCCCAACACACTGGCCATTGTCGTCATTGATCAGGCACTTCTGTGTGTCTGTGTGGTTGATGATCCATTGCAACAGTTCTATATAGGGAAACACTGGGGTTCTTCTCGCTACCATGTGCAGGTATGACAATCGGATAGTTGGAAAAACTTCATCGTCGAGCTTTCTCATGCCAGGGTCGCTATGCGGGATACATTCCAGGAATTCTTCCCGACTGATTTTCTTAAAGAGTTCCCCCCAATGTGGGAGTACCTCCTTGCCCCCTGTGTTTTCCTCTGTGTCTCCAAAGGTCGGAGGTTGAGTGAAAACCTTCTTGGTAGATGTCCTAATGACTGGTTCCAGCCTTGGGGAAAATTCTAATTGTTTTGCGACCATTGGGGAAGATCCTTCTCCCACCTCTGGTTCCTTTAGCTTTGGCGCTCTCGGAGATCGCCTGGTGGTTGGTTTTCTTGGAGGCATTTTTCCTGCAATCGAAACAATCCTTTAGGGTCAGCGTACAGAATGACATTGGATAAAAATGTATATATGAAGTGAAAACACAGAAAATCCAAACTGGTACATACCTGTAACGCTTGCTAAAATTTGTATTTTGATACTCACGGGGGTCTCAGAATCTTTTAAATTGCTCGTCTCATTCCTTTGGATGCTCTGAAAATACTTTGTGCATAGAATGATCTCGTTTACAATGGCTCAAGAGGATTTAATGGGGAAGAACTTACCGGTCCTATCAACCAATTAATTGGGGTGATGAGTGAAATTCAAACAAATCTACCGCCAAATCTCTGATCTTTACTTAATCTTGGGTTGACGACGGAGGCACGGAGGGTGGTGTGTTCTTATGGTAATTTAAAATGGCCTTTTGATTCGCACATGAAGCAGCAACTAATGCGATATTTGAAATCAGTTAGTCCTTTAAATTCTCCGAATCTAAACGTATCTCGCACTAAAACGTCCCATTGTGTCACTTTCCTAGTGGGTGGATCGGGGATCGACAATGTGTTAAAGGTGTTTTCGATGATGTTCTTTTGTGAAAAACCTCTTACGTTGATCGATTTCATCGTACAGTGCTAACATGGAAAAACTAGCTTGGTACATATGGCAATGGAAGCCGCTGACTTAACTCACGAGTATTAATCAAAGTCAGGACTTTCTTCAAGTTGTGCGTTCTTAAACTAAGCCTGGTATCATCGATGCTGAAAAGGTGTCGGAGATTGGCGATCAGAGATAAACCTATCTCATATTTTCCTTTGAGTTAGGGTCTTAAAAAACTGTCGATGCCGAAACGCTTCAGGAACCGGTGGTCGGGGAAAACTCCTTGGCGTGGTCACAATGTTTGTCGTGATTTGGTTTTCTCTGATTCTGACAGGTGCGTCGGGTATCGGCTGTCGGCGATATCGTTTCCTTTCCTTTTAATCGTTACTCCCTTTGTCTTTTACCGATGTCGAAGGGGTTTGGTTATCGGTGATATCTTTGTGTGATGTTTGTCACGAAAGAAAACTTCCTTTTTCCGATGCCGGTGAAGATCGATGCTCAGCGACTGTGGTTTTTTGTTTTAGTGATTTTCTTTCATCTTTTAATTCCTTTCGATGTCGAATTTGGGCGCATCAGGTGAAAATTTTTGGTTGTTGATTCTTTATTAAAAGTTAAGCCTTTTTAATTCATGAGTTTTCATATATTCAAGAAAACTTTGAAAGACTTAATGAGAGTCAAGATGATAAGAAAATGCAACATTTTTCACAATGAAGTCGAATTAGACAGTGCAAAAGATCAAGTGGTACCCAAAAAGTAAAATTTGACATAGGATTTTTTAGGGTGTGTTGAGTGCTCAATAGGTCCGCCTCCACTAATTGGGTTTTATGTTGAGCCATGCACTCTTCCATGAATCAACATACATGATTGGTGTACAATGTTTGTGGGTTGCGTAGGGTGATGTACTCCATGTATCTAGGGAGGAGGAGTGGGAAACACAAAATTGGGTACATAGGATGTACTCATTGGAGGGGTATAGTGTAGGGGTTGTCCATAATGGTTTGGATATTAGTAATTTCCATAAGGAGGTATGGGTTGACCATAAGGATTGAATTGGGTTAATGACCCAATCATTCCATCAGTTGAATTTGATGCTTCGAGTATTTCTTAAACTAATGGTAGGGGGAGAGGGGAATTTGGGAGAACCATGTAGGGGTATATTTATTGTGAGTATATTAAATCAAAATGTTGGGCCTTGGTTATGGATTCATATTAATTTTGAGGCATGGTAGTGGCCACATATTTTGCGATGACATGTACTAGCAATTTGAGGAACCAATCTAATCATTGTTCTATAGTCTCAATTTTTCACAAGCTTATCCTTCTACACCAATCATGGATATGATATGAAATATGAGTGGAAGTAGTTTGGTGGAATTCCGAGAAAATTCCCAAGCCTATATCAAGGCATACGAGGAGCTGGAAAAAATATATAAATGCTTTGGCTAAGGACTCAAAAGTCATATGGGACCCTGATTTTTCATATACATACCATTTCACGGACTAAGGAGTTAAGGTTCTTTGAAATAGTTGTAATAAAATGGAATCATCCATGATGTTGTTAATGGAGAACCACATGTGAAATGTCATGATATGGTTGGATGAGTCCTCACCTAGTTTACCATCAAACTTGGGGATGTCTGATCACAACTTGGTGGGCATGTTTGGCTAAGTTGCATCATGCAATATAGGATCGTTTGTGAGTTTTTTCAAATCTGGAAGATTTAAGGAAGCCAAGTATGGCAAGTTGGGGGTTCACCCAGCCATCATGTTTGAATATCAAGAGTTGGTTCCTTGGGAGGAAGGGCCATTGGGTGGGTTATTTAGGTTGGTGTTTCCGAGCAATATAGAACCAAGTAGAGTTGAACCAACATTTGCTACACTCAAAGGTAAATGGGAAGATTGAGTTGGTGAAGCAAAAAAATCGGGAATACCTCTCAATACTAGTGGGAGGCCTAGCAAGCATCTAGAAAGTTAGAGATTTTGTAGGTCCCCTGTGACTCTAGATTAGTGAAAAGGTGTAAGATTTTTGAGTGAGGAGCAAGGATATATAACAAGTGAAAATCTGAAATCTGGCCTACTTTAACAAAAGAACTAACAATTGCAATATACAGTTAGAAAAGAATAACACATATAAATCAACTATTAAAAAATGATGTTGGTTGGGTAGGTTTATCCACGTTGGGACTAACAAACAAAATGCACATCTCCTATATACCTATCATCATTCCTCTCAAATAAAATTGGGCCTTCCAATATCACTCAACAATGGGGCAGGCACCCACCAGAAGAGGAACTAGTGAAGGTATGAAAAATTAGTTATAATTAGGGGTAAATGGGGAATATCCTGGAAGAGCTAGAAATATTTCCCAATAGCCATGCAAAACTTGAATTAGGTGCGATCTCAACCCATTGTTGCTACATGTGTGGAAAATCCTAGGTTTTGGCCACTAGGTTACCTCGATCAAGTGCAACTGGGGACTCTCAACCTCAAAAAGCGGTCATGGGTTGTGTAACCTCAAAAGATTTGGGTGGTTCAAGAAGGCATGAATGGAAAAATCAAACCTTGGCACTCGCACCTTGATGGGTGTATCCCTACATTATGGATTTAGAACACTTGACTTGGAGGATTTTAAGTTCAACCACTAAGTTTCAAAATCGAAAGAGATAACGGGCAGGTTTTTGGATTCCTACCTCAAAAATCCTAACTTAGACTAAAATTTTCTTTTGTGCCCTCCTATGGAGGATTTTAGTGAGTTTTTTGTGGTTGATTTTTTGGTGAACAAGTTTTTGATATTGGAGTCCTAGACCAATATCATTTGATTAAGGGTGTGATTGGAAGGTTTTATAGATCCCTTAAGTCTTTATGATCCTTCTAGATCACTTATGGGTGTAGGGAGGAGAGCATACTTTAATGTAAGTGATCTGTTAGAAGCCTTTTGATGTGGGTGTTGGAATAAAATTGGAGATCGGGGTTCTCGGAGGTTACCAACAAAGGCAATGTTGTAGTCTAGTAGCATTGGCATATTCAACCATCTGCAACGGAAGTAGGTCTAACTCGAAGCGTAGCTGAGACTTATTTAAGATAAAGTGATTGAACGAGGACACACCATTAGATCTAGAAAAATACCATACATAACCATACTTGAATGTTGAGAGATCATACCATCGGAACTCTTAAACCAATGAATGCATCAGATAGTCCATGTTACGCAGCATAAAGATAAACAAATACATTACAGAAGTTTGTTACAAAGAACAAAACATATTGTGTAGTAAAGAGATCAAGCATCTATACACATAATAAAAAAAAATCAGTGCCCAAAAAATCCTTCATATATTATCAGAACACATCCCAACATACATAGAGTACTTCTCTATAGCATGACTTATACAGAAAATTTGATAATTATGCACCTGATCTGGACTCTCATAATTTTGCGCAACCACAGTTCATTCCCCAAAATTCCCTTACAATGGCTTATCGCAACATACCGTAATGATGAAATCTTAATGACATAGAAGAAGACCGACTCAACAAAACTCAAGAGAATACCAACATTAATCTCACAATAATTCAATAATAACAACCCATAAGTAGCTTAACATTAGCAACAACCTTTCCCCATTACATATTCCCATATTTAAGCCTTTCCCTTAGGTGTTTCTTTGGCTTCTTGTGTCCCCTAATGTCTCTTCTTGATTATGCTTCCTCTTTGCATGCGCTTGAAGTTTTTGTCTCTTTCCACTACTCTTCCCACTGGTGCATGACTATTTTCCTTGCTGGAACACTGGCAGTTAGCTTTCTGCCACTTAGATCTCTCACTCGTGTACTAAATTGTTCCGCAAAACTGGGAGGTCTTCAAAACGGGGGGGCCAACAGGCCCCGAACACAATCTTTGACTTGTCATGAGTCAAAATTCTAGCTCATACCACTGGCCCTCTATAAATGAAGGTCCCAAATATGACAAAATGGAAAGGGCCTGCACATGAAATTGATTGTAGTGCATGACCCGATCCTGCCATTTCCTCGCCAAAATTGAGGCACCTACAACATATTCCTACGTGACATTGACATCGGGATTCTTGGGCTTAGTCTAACAGATTATTCCACTATGTGTCAGCAATGGATTCCAATTGTTGTAGCGGAGCATACTCAGCTTGGATGATAGGCATGAAATGTCGAAGTTTTGTCTTTGTATCTCTATTACCATCACCCATGGCATCTGACCTGTCGTCCTCATCCTGTATCTCAGAAAAATTATCCGCTTTCTCGATAGGGTCGATAATGGCCCAAGCTTCTGCATGCATCTGCTTAACCCTAGCATGCAAATCTTCAGCAGGCTTACTGCATTGGTATAACAAGACAAACCAATTTGTGACCATATCGAAGAGTCGAATTTATTCCTCAGTCTGGGCATGAAGTGAGGACTTGATAGCGGTGCCCTCCTTCATTGCATGTGTAAGTTTCTAGAGGATTTCTTTGGGTTGCTCCTTTTCGTTTAATTTGAATGCAGCTACCTGATATTTCAAGGTATATGTCTTGGCCACCAACTGGAACCATGTGCCATCAATGAGGTCAACTCTATCAAGTGGCACAGTTGGAGTAACATCTTATGGCGGCTCAAGAATGACTTGTCAGAAAGAAGGCCATACTTGAAAAAACTTTTATGCGACTATTGCAACAGTGGATTCAACCAATACCCACAAGTTCTACTCATATGGTTTAGTTGTAATGGCTTCATTGGCAGGCTCTCTCAAATATATTTCTTGTTATGTGAGGGCTTGATTAGTATGCTCAATTGTTGTGATACTTTTCTCCAGCTGGTCGGTGGAAACCTAGATAAGGTGCAGGATTTGTTGTGTATCTTATGTGGATAATTCTCCACTGGTGGAAATGGAATCCAAGGGAGACCACAAAGAAATCGATTGACTGATTGCGATAGAACACTCAGAAATATGGAGGTACCAACACCATCTTGGGTAGGAAAGTGAGGTCTAAGGCTTCATGCAATCCTATCTGTGACTTCCGACGGAAGTGTTGCAAGAACCTTTGTTTGCTCCAAGCAAACCTCTAAGATAGCTCGTCATTGTTGAGGGTCATGCAGCAAAGGCTCAATTTGTTCCTTGACAGAAGTAGTGCTATGTGTTGGGTTTAATATCTCATTCACTTCTTGGTCTGACCCAGGTTCAGATCCTCTCAGGGTTCCAACAAAACCCTCTAAAACTATCAGCCCTCCTCGTAAACCAGAAGGCAACACAGCGCACAGAGTGCACTGTGCAGTCTCACCCGAGATAGATTTATGGGTGACTGCAATTCTTAAGTTCTTTTAGTCTAGGAATGAGTGGGGATCTCAGATTGTATTTTATCTTCTTCAGGCCTTAATCATATTACTCTTTCTATTATTCCTAGGATTCATTCATCTTGTAATCCATGCATGCATTCTAATGTATCTATATTAACCATTCATTCATTCATTCATAAACTAATCACTAAAAGAAGTAAACATGCAATAAACATTACAGATAACACATGTTTTACCATGGTTCACCCCCTCCTAGGTTACATCCAAAAAGATCTAGCTCCTCTGCTCTTTTATTAGGTTTTCTACAAAATATGGTGATGCACGCACTACA
Source organism: Picea engelmannii (assembly GCA_009831015.1). Classification (NCBI taxonomy): domain Eukaryota; kingdom Viridiplantae; phylum Streptophyta; class Pinopsida; order Pinales; family Pinaceae; genus Picea; species Picea engelmannii. Next base: position 574,712 of record ML779665.1, read on the forward strand.
TATCCAATCATACAAGTATCGTGAGGTTAAGGAACCTATGTTAGGCAGACTAGATCACACCAGGCTCCTCATCCTATGATCTAACCCTCAAAATATAGCTACTTGACTCTTCTATAGATCAACAACTTTACAACAACTGTTCAACTACAATCATCGAATCACAAAACTAAAACCATAACTGGAACTCACAACCAACCCCGACCTAGACCTCATGGGTTCTCATTTATACTATTTTACAAGATTATAGTCGTTACAATATCTACCAAAACCCTAACCATATCGTTGTTAGGTTTTCATGCCTGAACGCCTTACATGTTGCTCCTCCTGCATGTTGTTTTTCCTCACACGTGTTGCTTTTCCTGTCAGTTGTTCTTCCCCAAAATTAGGCATTTCCTTCCAAAATTGGGTCTTCCCTCAAAATAGTCTTGCACCTAACAAGTCCCCAACACTGACATGTGGCTTGTCCCAAGCCACTTACGTAGTGCGCACTCCCTGCATTTCCCTGTCCAAACTAAGGAACTTTTCTGCTAGTTCCTTTCCTTTTTCCCTCATGTAGCAGCTTTGTTTGTTAGCACCTCTATTGTTTGGATGTTATTTCCTCCTGCATTAATTTTGTGCTCTCTTCTTGTGCATGTGACCTACTTGTCTTCTCTTCCTCCAACTGTGCAATCACATATGTTGCTTGTTCTTAGAGGGGTTCCAATTCCACTTGTCTTTCTTGCTTCTGCGTCTGGGTTGCTTTTTACTCTATCTGCAGATTCTTCATGTATTGAGTGCCCTTCAAGCACTCTATGATGCTCATTTTCTTCTGCCTTTGTTTGAGCTCTTGTATGGAAACACTAACTCTTTCCTCTTCTTTTTCCAACTATTGGACCTTCTCGTCTTCTTCAAGTGTTCTCCATAAATGTGGGGCTCTGTCGAACCGTTCTTATGCTTCCCTTGCTTGGTTTTCCATCTCAGGTATTTGGAGTGTAGATTCTTATTTTCTTTGTTAATCCTTTCCTTGAGCTCCTTGATATCTTTCTTGTATTGGTCAATTATCTATGAGATCAGGTTGATCTTCTCCTCTGCTCTTTTCTCTAATGCTTGCACATTGTCTAGGATGAGGGCATAAACTATTGTTAATCCCTATTCTAGATTATCCATGCATTATTTCTCCTTCTCCTTCTTCGTGGTCAATTGGTCACACATGATTTGAATAATTTCCACGACTCCTCTTCCCACCTCCAAGTTTGTGGCATCCGCGCAGGCCCTGAACTGCACTTCTCTGCATGACACTAGCCTAGAGTCTGTATAGTGCCTTGGTGGGAATTTGTGCCATGACCACTTCCACTTGTTCAACCTCCTACAAGGGTTTATGCACAATCTCCTAATCGAATCTGATCATTTGATGCGTTACCAAAAATGTCTCCCTACCCTGGACGAAGAATTGCATTGTCTCTTCTCCTTCTTTCTATATAGGCGGTCGTTGTGTCTTTTCATGTTGTTGCGCGATAGCATGTGATCTTGTCTAGTTCCTTAGTTGTTGTATGTTCTCATGGACCTCTAGGAGATTTGTCATGATTTCTTCCCCCTGTACTTCAGAAATTCTGACCAATTCTTCACCCATGTCTTGGACCTTGTCCGCGACTAGATCTACATCATCCTCTGTCAGGGTGATGTATGGGTCCTCTATTTTGTATTTTCTTTTCTTGTGCGCCTCTTATTCCTACACGGGATTCCTTACTATTTGTGAGGGATGCGCCCTACTTATGGTACCCTGGGTTCTTTCCTCTTCAACTTGTGAGGTATCCTTCTTCACATTCTATGGTTTGCTTCCTATCCTTGTTGTTGTTGGTGTCCTCCTTGGCCATTTTGGTACTGCGCTACTCCTAGTTGGTTGAGTCTGTGTTGTAGCCATTCTAGTATTATTGATCGGGATACTTGTTCTCACTAAAGGGCTTGCTTCAGCCTTGTCCTTGGGCCTATAGGAATACATCATGCCTATCCTCATGGTCGGTTTCGCTACTGGTATTTTCCACTGTGTCGACCAGTATTTAATGATCCAGTCCACTTCCTCTCTAATGACACAGTACTGCATCTCGAGCCATGCCTTATTGAGATCCTTGGCAGCTTGGATCCATACGTGATGCCTAGACACCATGAACTTGGCTATCCCATCTGTCTCCTACGCTACCTCCATCGATATGTGCCACACATTCACTGTGCATTGTTGTATCTCTTCTAGCAGCACTGCAAAAACAATGTTATTTGTCTGCTGTGTTTTTTTACCCTTTGCCTGCCAAAGGGACTCATATCTGGCTGCATAAAAATTCCCCATCCTGTCCAAAAATGTTGAGAATATCGGCTCCTACCATCCTGCCAAATCTATCAGGATGATCAGCCATGAGTAATGGAACTCGGTTCCATTATCTTGTGTGTCTCAACAATCTATTAAGAATTGGTTCAGTAGGTATGGTTCCCAACTGAACATGACCCACTTCGCGCATGGCACAGCTGCTACAATAACACCTGATGGCGCTTCCTCTCTACAGCATGTCCTCAAAATTTTACATGCCATAAGCTTGTTGGCGAACCTTGTCACATTGCCATTAATATCCTTAATGACAATTCCTCTATTCCCCTGAGTAGTGTTCAACTATTCTTTAACTTGTTCTGCTATTTATTTCTCTCGTGCCTTGTTATCTAGGTATTCTTCAGGCTATGCGCCGACTCTGGGTAGTCTTGTGATCTTGGAAATCAATTCCACATCTATCTGCATCGGTCTATCCATCCATAGGATGCCTCCATGGATGCAGGTGACAAGTTGTTTAACACGGATCTTGACATTCTTACTACGCCCAAAATGTGGTATGTCCAATAGGTTCATAATTCTTAAGTTATAGAGCCTCGTTATCCACTGCGTGGTCTCCAGTATGAATTTACCTAGGGGTCCAATTTCCCTTGTGTTTGTGATATAAGTCTCCTCGGCCAACTCTGGGAACTTATCTGCATCGCGCACATCATGGTCGACATACCTAAGCTTAGGTACCTTTCCCAGCATATCATCCACAACAATGACTGTATCTGGGAGATAGGGGAGTGTAATCTTCATGGCATTCTGGTCCTTTCTTTTATGTCCTGCATCATATGTGCCTGTTGTTAGCACCATGATTTTTATAGCTAGAGTTAGAGGTTTGTCCAAATTTTTACAATTCATGCCATGATCTTGGGAAAATCAACTCATTCCTAGATGAGTCATAGTTAGTGTGTCAAGGTTTATGAGGACAGTAATATAATAAAGAATGACTTGAAATGTCAGTAAGGGGTCTAGCCATAAGTTGGTTTAAAGGGTGTATTGTATTTTTCATAAAACATTGCCATAAAAGGAAAAGAGTCAAGAGTGTAAATTCCATCATGTTCAATTTCTAATGGTCCACTTTCCTAAGTCTCGAATCACATTAAAAGGTGGGGAATTATGTGCTAAGGTCGAGTCATAGGTTAGGGTGAATTTCATGTCAAAAGGTATTATGATTCATCATCACCTATCATGAGGTTAGAAAAGGAACAATCATGGCACTCCATGTCATTTGTATCGTTGCAAACTTCAAAGGTGTAACCATTGTGCAAGTTCATTGCACAAATCCTTAACTTGCCTTGAAACATCTTGTCACTATGGATAACCACTTCCCTTCCCAAAATTTTGTCCCTTATCCATTCGAGCATAAATATTGGCCACCTTTTTTTCTCTCCATCGCCTCCAAGACCTGCGTGTCATCTATAGCCTCTCCAACAAGCTCCAAATCTCTCTACTATGAAAATGTTGTGTGTTTCCAATCGCTACGCAAACCTTTCACTATGTTTTTGTTGCGCATTCTCCATTTGTTTCAATCATTGTTCAAGAGCCTTTCTTGGAGCCCATTGATAGTTACCCTCTTAAACGAGTTTTCTTTTCACATAACCAACTTTACTTCATTTGAGCTAAACTCTTGCCATCCTTGTTGTTGCGTCGTGTTTTCTACTACTATTTGTTGTTGCGTCGAGTTTTATGCTACTGTTCGTTACTGCACCAGTTTCCTGCTCTTGTTCGTTGTTGCGCATATTTATTTTTTGCTACATGTTGTTGCGCAGAGTTTTATGTTGCTACATGTTGCTACACACCGTGCAAAAGTCATTATTTTCATTTATTGCGTAGAGGTTATTTCTCTCATTTGTTGTGAAGAGGTTATTGTTCCCATTTTCGTTGCGCATAGGTTGTTACAATCTATTTTAGCACACTTGTAGTTCACACAGTGTTGACATATATCAGCATCATGAAAACTGCTCAACGAAAAAGAAAGAATGTAAGAAGCGAGGAAGTCGTGAGGTTTGAGCCACGTAATTGAAATTTGGTAAACACAGATCTAGCGATCAGGGTGTCCTTTGAACAAGTCGGATGCATGAGATTCTGTGAAAAGGTTCAAGGGTATAATGTGTAGCTAATCAAGCAGTTTTCTCTTATCTTTAATGGTGTTAGTGCAACCATTGCAGGGATCACTTTTCCAGTGTTAAAGGAAACCATATCAGTTGCTATAGATATTATTATGCAGGGAGATAATTGGTTTAAAGGTATGCCATTAGATACTGCATTTTATATTGACTTTCTCAAACTTGAATACAAAAATCAGAAGATTGGTGCCACCATTCCCAGTGAATATGTTTTGGAACCTTTTGAGAATATTTTAAGGGTAATCCAAAAATACTTTACTTGTGAGGGTAGGTTTGACAAGCTATATCAATACCACATTAGCCTCCTGATGCATTTCACAGGTAAAATCCTCCTAAACTTACCCTTCTTCCTATGTAGAAGACTGGGAAAAATGGCAGACAGTGTTCAAGCCAGAGTTGACCAGCCAAAGAGTAGCCAATTACATTTTTCCTTAGTGAATTTGTTGGTGGTTGAAGAGATTGGAAAGTTAAACAGGGACTGGGATTCCTTCTTGACCTCAGCAAAAATTTCCCAGGATCCTAACGGAGATACTCCCTTGTCTGCTGAGAAATCAACATCTCATAGTTCAGGAGCAAAAGGAGGAGGTGTTGTTGAAAGGGGAAAAGGAAAAGAGACTGAGAATCCATCACTCAGTCAGCCAGTCTTGAAGAAAAGAAGAAAACTAAAATTAACTGATGAACCCAAAGAGACACAAGCTCGTAGTAAACCACTCACCAGGCCATCTGCTAGGAGGTTTCCCATACCGATAGTTCAGACAGAGTTTGTTGAATTTGCAACCCAAGAGATTGATGAAGAGAAAGTGAAACCAGGGGATAAAAATGCAGATGCCAAAGAGATGTAGCAGCAACTCAAGAATGCTCAACATATTATAGCCCAAATCTACCAGTAGAACATATAATTGAAAAAGAAATTAACAGAAAAGACTCATGAATCACAAACACCACAAAGTAAAGCAAGTCATAAATCTCCTACTTCATCCACACCATGAGAAAAGAACATAAAATTGTTGAATAAGAAGCTAAGAGAATCTCAAGACTAGATCATCAAGCTCAGGGAAGAAAATAGAATATCAGAGGAAGAGATCATGAATCATTACAAGAAATGTAGACCAGCCATAGTAAATGCATGTGCAATCATTTCTAATGCTAAGTCAAAGTTGAAGAGGAATGCAGCTTTGTTGAGGCAGGTGGAAAACTTAAAGAGACGGAACTTGTCATTGATAAAGGCAAACAGGACCTTATGGATACACGTGAAATTGGATAAAGAAGCTAAGGACAAGTTGAATGTTATCATCCTTTGTTAACACCCGGATTCGCACAAGCAACCTCAACATGAAGATTCGCTACATGAAGTTGCTATTCAAATGTTGTAGCCAACACTTGTGCAACAGTAACCAAAATTTGTTGTGCAAGGGTTACATGGTTGTCTAGCAGTGCACATGATGACTCATCACAACCACGTGATCGAACTTTTCTCAAGGATCTATGATTATAAATGATATTTTAGTTATGTTATAATTGGAAAATCGGGTTTTTTTATTTTTGGTAAATCTTGTAGAGGTTGTTTTTCTCTTTGAAAGCAACCAGATCCATAACTCTAGGATGTATTAGTTTAACCCCTAGAAGCTAAGTGTAGCCTTAGCTTTATATATATGTTGACTATTTTGATGTAAAGAGGGGTGGGTAGAAGTATAGGGATTTTGATCTTCAATGTAATTTTTTGAATCTAATAGAAATACAAATGCAGAAGTCTTGAAATCCTTATGAAAAAAATTCTAATGGTGGTGATCTGAAGTTTGTACTCTTTCTTTGTATGTATTTCTAGTGTCCTTATATTCATCTTCAATTTTCTTCTGTTTAAATTGGATATTTAAAGGTCTAGAATTCATCAAATGGTGCTCCGGACTTAAATGATTTAAACTATGTTTATTCTTCTTAATTAAGGTCAAAATTCATCCTTTATGATGCTCTGATTCTGTTATGTGTTTCTATTCTTCTTTCACCCTACATAATCAAACTCAAAATTGAAGTTCATCACCTTGTTTAGCCTTTGTTCCTCTGAGGATTTCTACCTACCAGGCATTGTTTTATTTTTTTTTCCGGGGTTGACTCCATAGCCCTAGAGATACTATACCTCTTTTCCAGCAAACCTTGAAAAAACTATCTCAAACATCTAAATCTAGCCATCAATTCAAAAGCAATCTGTCTATCAGAGATCAAGTCTCAAAGAGAGCCCTCTCTATATTGGAAAGGCTATTTTCCAGTCTTAAAGTGTGTGTGTAGGTTACCTTTGTAGATTGTTTCTTCAACCCAACAATTTACTCAATGTTAACAATTTGGTGGCGTTGTTGGGGATGAAATTGAAAATCTTCCCTGGGAAAGAATGACTAAAATATTTAGATTTGATTCCTGAGGATAACAGTGAATCAGACACCTTTATTGGCTGAACTATTCTTACCTTGGTGACTTCATTTAATAATATCAGTAGCATAAAGTTTTTTTTTAAGAAAATAAGAAATCATGGCTCCTACGAGAATTTACACTAGAAGGAACCCTTATCCAGAACCTATAGCATCTATGCCTGATCTTGAGAAACTCTTACGAAAAAGAAAAGAAAAGAAAAGACAATCAAATCATTTGCTTTCCTGGATAGAAATCTATCTTTTCCCAAAGACGGGGTAAAAAGCATTGATGACCTTGACTTTGATTTAAAATTTGAACAAACCTTGTTCAGATCTAGATCAAAATCAAATTTGAATGAAATCATCTTTGATGAGAAGAAATTCCAGTCTTTGATTCCCATTGCCCCCATTCAGACTATTCCTATTTAGACTGTCCCCACTCAGACTCTTCAGATAGCTCAAAATCCTCCTAGAGTCATGGCAGCCAAATTTTCTCCTCTTGCCTTTCCTACCCAGTTGCATGATTTACCTCAAAATTATAATTAGAGAATCAGATCATTTGATGTTGAAGATAATGTATCATCCCAAAGACACTTAGATTGGTTTAATGATTTTGTGGACCTAGAGGAGGTAGATCATGAGGATGCAAAAGTAATGTTATTTACACAAAGTCTTTCAGGAGAAGTCAGAAAATGGTTCAAAGCTCCTCCTACAGCAAGTATCCCTAATTTTGTAGCCTTTGAAACACTTTTCCTTGCAAGATGCGGTGACAAGAAGAATCCTCTTCAATTGCTAACTGAGTACAATAACATAAAGAGATCACCTAATGAAACAGTGCAAGAGTTTTCAACCATATTTATGAAAGTTTACAATTCAATTCCTACTGAAGTAAAACCCCCTCCTGGAGTTGCCCAACTTCGATATGTTGATTCTTTTGACAGTGATTTTGCCTTGTTGTTGAGAGAAAGGAGATCCAATACACTATATGACATGATGAGTGATGCAATTGAAGTGGAGGTGAATCTGATGGCCTTAGGGAAGATCAAACATAATCCTGACAGACATGTGAAAAAGGTCCAAGGAGAATCACAGCCCTCAACTTCTCAATCATCAGATGAGAAATTTGATTTGATGATGAAGACTATGGAAATATTTATGGAAAGAATGTCCTTGGATAATAAGACTACCACCAGAGATCAAACTGATTTTCAACCCAAAAATCAAAATTTTAGAAGAGATCCAGTTCCACAGATCATGCAAAGAGACCAGAGAAATCAAGGTGATCAACAAATAAAACCTCATTTCCAAAACAACTATGTGAATGAAGATTTTGATCAAACAATTGAAGACAATATGCATTGTTGTGATGATACAAAAACAAATGTGTTCTTAACTAAAGAAGAACATGATCAATTTATGGACGCAAATTATTAGTTTATGCAGGATAATGATGGTATATTGTCAATGGAAATAGAAGAGTATAAGAAGGGAGTTCAAAATGCTATTATGCAGTTTTAGAAACAATACAACCTCAGAAGCAGAAATGTGCTTGCAAATCCCCCAAAGGAAAATCCTACAAGGGAACTTCATATTAATATACCTTCTTCAATCCAACCTAAGAAAAACAGTTCAACAAAGGATGCAATGGAGAAAGGAAAATCTAAAGAAGAACCCCCAAAGAAGATACATGAGGCAAGAAAGGAAGCACTCATCAAAGAGGTATAAAAATCCCCATCTCCTTTTAATTTTGAAAATGAAATGGATAAAATCAAAATTTGTGTTCCATTCCATTAGCTGATTAAAAATGGTGAATGTAGAATTCAGATCATTAAGATGCTCAAAATGGAAGAATCCCCTGACACCTTGAATGTGCAAGATGATCACCCTTCTATCTTGTTTGGCCCACGTGTGGAGGAGAGTGGTGATGGTGATGATGTCCCCAATTTTTATGTTAGTCTTAAAATTAATGACATGAACTTACATAATGCCATGTTAGATTCAGGAGCATCACATAATCTGATGCCCAAGGTAGTCATGGATGAATTGGGCCTAGATATTGCAAGTCCTTACAAGGATATTTTCTCCTTTGACTCAAGGAAGGTGAAATGATTGGGTTTAATCAAATATATGGTTGCATCATTGTCTCAAATTCCATCAAAAAATCTAATCATGGATGTGGTCGTTGTTGACATCCCTCCTAAATTTGGCACGTTGTTATCAAGATCTTGGGCTGCAAAGTTGAAAGGGACTTTGAAAATGGATATGCCATATGCTACTATCCGTGTTTTTGGCCAAGAAAGGAGGTTTTACAAAGAAGTGTTGCTCAAGTACATGGTGAATAGAAAAACCCAACCAAACAACCATCCCATTTACTCTGTATATACTGAGGTTGGTTCCTCTATTTTCTATAATGACTTAATTTTTTAAGAGGAGGAGCCAACGACTATTATGACCATCAAAGACAAATCCAATCATCAAATAGAGGAAATTAAAGATCAACAAAACAGTGAAGAGGATAAGATGTGGAACATGAGCTTTGATGGAGTTGCTAGAAGAGAAGGAGTAGGAGTTGGTGTGTGGATTAACCCTCCCAAGATAGGTACAAAACTTTGTTCTTACAAATTTGCTTTTGATTGCACCAGTAACATGGTTGAATATGAGGCACTGATTATGGGATTGAAGATTTTAAAAGAATTGGGTGATAGGAGGATAGTTGTACATGGAGATTCTGAGCTATTAATAAATCAGGTAAAGGGTATATATCAGTCGAAGCATCCTATATTGAGGGCATATAGGAATATATTTCTTGATCTTCTTGAGGAGTTTTCATAATACAATTTATCAGTGATCCCTAGGAGGAAAAATCTAATTGTTGATTCTCTAGCTACTTCAACCTTTGTTTTCAAAATTCCATTTTTTCCTAGAAAAAAGTATGAAATTGAAGTCAAGCATAGGCCAATAGTACCTGATAACATTAAATATTAGAAAATATTTGAAGATGACAAACAGGTAGAAAGATTCCTTCAGATGAGTGATGAATTTGCTAATTCAAATATTGATGACGAGTGTTTTTGTGAAGAGAATGAAGATGTAACTTTGTTCACCCATGATGAATGTTTTCAAAATCAGATTGTTGGAAGAGATATAGCACAGCTCAAAAACAACATTATTCCCAAAGGCTTGGTCCCACTGGAAAATCTTTTTGACAACAATGACATATCCAGAAATCCTAAAATCACTGCAAATGACGAGGACATAGAAGATTGCAACATTGGGACTTAGAAAGATCCCAAGATCATAAAATTGTCCAAGACACTCAGTCCAGAAATTAAACAGAGGTATATCAGCTTAATGAAATATTTCCCTGATGTATTTGCATGGTGTTGTGAAGATATGAAGGTCTATGATACTAAGGTAATTCAGCATGTAATTCCAATCAAGGATGATCATAAACCTTTCAAGAAAAAGTTGAGAAGAATAAACCCTTTGTTGTTGCCATTGATTGAAAAGAAGGTAAGAAAGTTGTTTGATGCCAAAATTATAGTGTCCTTAAGATTTTCCAAGTGGGTGGCTAACCTAGTGCTTGTCAGGAAGAAAAGTGGTGATATCGGGTTGTGTGTAGACTTTCAGAATCTAAACAGTGTGCCTCTCAAAGACAATTACCCACTTCCTAATATGGATCACATTATGCAGAAGGTGGTTGGATCTCAGAACATATCAATGCTTGATGGTTTCTCTGGATACAACCAAATCATGGTGTATCATGATGACCAAGAGAAGACAGCTTTTACAACACCTTGGGGCACCTTCATGTATGAAAAAATGCCTTTTGCGCTTATGAATGCAGGGGAAACCTTCCAAAGGGCCATGTACATAGCCTTTTTGATGAGAAAGATAAGTTTGTTGTTATTTACTTAGATGATATCACTGTATTTTCATATTTTGATGATGAACATCTTAAACATCTAAGAAGGGTTTTTCATAAATGTAGGAAGTTTGGTATCTCATTGAATCCAAAAAAGTCAAATTTTGGAATGCAAGAAGGAAAATTACTTGGAAACATCATTTCAAGGGAAGGGATAAAGATAGACCCCAACAGAGTGGAAGTGATTATGAATATTGGCACAACTAGGAGCAATAAGGAGGTACAGTCCTTCCTAGAAAAAGTAAATTTTTTGAGAAGGTTTATCCCTAACTTGGCTGAAATCATAAAGTATATCACAAATATGCTTAGGAAAGGCAATGAGATAAAATGGACTCCTAAAGTTGGGAAGTCTTTTGAAGATATTAAAGTGGCACTGACCAAAGCTCCAATGTTGGCCAACCCAAATTTTGCAAAATATTTTATCTTGTTTTCTTTTTCTTCAGAACACACCATTGCTTGTGTTTTGTTGCAAAAAGATGAACAGAACTTTGAAATGCCCATAGCCTATTATAGAAGGACTTTGAGAGACTCCCCACTAAGTTATGACATCATGAAAAAGCATGCATATCCTTTGGTGAAGGCCTTAAAGGAATTCAGAACTTATATCTTGCATTCCCATATCATTGCTTATGTGCCTAGCAATTCTATGAAAGACATTTTGACTCAGCCTGATCCTGAAGGGAGAAGGGGTAAATGGATAGTTGTGATGTTGGAGTATGACCTCGATATCAAACCTACAAAGTTTATTAAAAGTCAGGGGCTTTCAAAGTTGATGGCATAGTCCAATTGTGATGTCTTAGGAATCAATTTCATTGCAGACCTATCATAAAATTCAGAAGAAGAAACAGTCCCACAGGTATCCCAAAAATTCCTTAATTCTCCTTAGTATGTTGATATTATTTATGTATTAAGAAATGTACAAGCTCCTCCTGAGTTAAGAAAAACCAAAGCCAAATTATTGAAGTTGAAAGCAGCAAAGTTTTGCATTCTGGATCATTCTTTGTATTGGAAAGATACATGTGGGATCTTGCTAAATTGTTTGGTGGAGGAAGAAGTGAAAAAAACTATCAAATAGTTTCACAAAGGTGACTGTGGGAGGCACCATTATTGGAAGACTATTGTGCAAAAAATACTGATGGAATAGTTCTATTGACCCTGTATTTTTTCCGATGTATACAAGGAAGTTTCAAGCTGCCATGAATGCCAATTTTTTTATGGAAAAATAAAATTGTAGCCTTTACCTTTAAATCCTATCTCTGTTGAAGCACCATTCAGACAATGGGGCCTTGATATTATAGGATAGATTCATCCACCATCATCAGCTCATCATAGGTCAATACTGACAGCCACTGACTAATTTACCAAATGGATTGAAGCAATCCCCACAAGGCAAGCTAATGATATTGTTATCATTCAATTTTTAGAAAGCAATATTTTGTCTAGATTTGGTTGTCCAGTCAAGATCATTACTGACAATGCAGCAGCATTCAAGTCCAAGATAATGGAGAAATTTTGCGGTAACTATAATATAACTCTTGGCCATTCCACAGCTTATTACCCACGGGGTAATGGGTTGGCTGAGTCATCCAACAAAATCTTAAACAAAATTATTAAGAAGATTCTACAAGAAAATAAGAAATCTTGGCACAAAAAGATAATATATGCATTATGGGCTGATATCACCACCAAAAAGTCTATTGCTACATCACACTTTCAGATTGTATATGGTATAGAGGCAATTTTTCCTACCTCATTAGGACTGCCGGTGATGATACTGTTGCAAGAATATGAAGTTGAACCAAATGATGCTCCAAGGAGGATAAACCATTTAATCCATGTGAAACAAATGAGAGAACATGTCTTCAACAACTCACAACTACACCAAGATAAAATGAAAATATCCTTTGGCAGGCATACTAAGGAAGATGATTTCAAGGTGGATGATTTGGTACTGAGGTGGGATGCAAGGAATGAAGACGGAGGGAAGCATGGGAAGTTTGACCGTCTTTGCTTGGGACCATTCACGATTGTCACATACCATGGGAACAATGCCTATTTGTTGCAGGAGCTCAATGCAGATCTCATTGGTGGAGGACCTGTGAATGGCAGGTTTCTCAAACACTATCTTACTTAAAAATATTCCAGTCTTTCCATTTCATTGTAAATAACCATTTTATTTTCAGATGAAGCATTTGAACTCAATAATCATCAGAAAATTGAAGCCCGAAGTGAAGGCCCTAAGTTTATGTTGAGTTTAGTCAAAGTTGTGTCCAGAAAGTCTTGTAAATAAGTTTGTTTATCAATTTAGAGTCTTTTGAGTCGAATGAATCCCAATGGTCAGGAACTTGGTCTATTATTCTTTGCTACCTCACTGGGAGGATAGCATCCCCATTGGATCCAGTTGTTAGCACCATGATTTTTATAGCTAGAGTTAGAGGTTTGTCCAAAGTTTTCAAAGTCATGCCATGATCTTGGGAAAATCAAGGCATTCCTAGATGAGTCATAGTTAATCTGTCAAGGTTTATGAGGACAGTAATTGAATAAAGAATGACCTGAAATGTCAGTAAGGGGTCTAGACATAAGTTGGTTTAAAGGGTGTATTGTATTTTTCATAAAACACCATCATAAAAGGCAAAGAGTCAAGAGTGTAAAGTCCATAATGTTCAATTTGTAATGGTCCACTTTCCTAATTCTCAAATCACATTAAAAGGTGGGAAATTATGTGCTAAGGTCGAGTCATAGGTTAGGGTGAATGTCATGTCAAAAGGTATTATGATTCATCATAACCTATAATGAGGTTAGAAAAGGAACAATCATGGCACTCCATGTCATTTGTACTGTTGCAAAATTCAAAGGTGTACCAGTTGCGCAAGTTTGCTACGCAAATCCTTAACTTGCCTTGAAACGTCTTTTCACTATGGATAACCACTTCCCTTTCCAAAATTTCATCCCTTATCCATTCGAGCATAAATATTGGCCACCTTTTGTTTTTCTCCATCGCCTCCAAGACCTGTGCATCATCCATAGCCTCTCAAACAAGATCCAAAGCTCTCTGCTACACAGATGTTGTGTGTTTTCAATCGCTACGCAAACCTTTCACTTTGTTTTTTGTTGTGCATTCTCCATTTGTTTCAATCATTGTTCAAGAGCCTTTCTTGGAGCCCATTGCAAGTTACCCTCTGAAACGAGTTTGCTTTTCACATAACCAGCTTTACTTCATTTGAGCTAAACTCTTGTCATCCTTATTGTTGCGCCAAGTTTTCTTCTACTAATCATTGTTGTGCCAAGTTTTCTTCTACTATTCGTTGTTGTGCCAATTTTTCTATTGTTGTTCATTGTTGCGCAGAGTTTTATGTTGCTACATGTTGTTGCACAAAGTTTTATGTTGCTACGCACCGCGCAAAAGTCATTATTCTAATTTGTTGCGCAGAGGTTATTTCTCTCGTTTACTTCGTAGAGGTTGATGTTCCTATTTTCGTTGCATAGAGGTTATTACAATCTATTGTTGCACACCTGCACTTCACACAGGGTTGAAATATATCAACATCATGACAACTCCTCAATGAAAAAGAAAAATATAAGAAGCGGGGAAGTCGTGAGGTTTGAGCCGTAGAATTTAAATTTGGTAAACACAGATCCAACAATCAGGGTGTCCTTTGAACAAGTTGGATTCATGAGATTCTGTGAAAAGGTTCAGGGGTATAATGTGTATCTAACCAAGCAATTTTCTCTTAACTTTAATGGTGTCAATGCAACCATTGCAGGGATCACTTTTCTAGTGTCAGAGGAAACCATATCAGTTGCTACAGAGATTCCTATGCAGGGAGAGAAGTGATTTAAAGGTATGTCATTAGATACATCATTTTATATTGACTTTATCAAACCTGAATACAGAAATTAGAAGATTGGTGCCACCATTCCCAGTGAATATATTTTGGAACATTTTGAGAAGATTTTGAGGTTAATCCTGAAACACTTTACTTGTGAGGGTAGGTTTGACAAGGTATATCAATAGCACATTAGGCTCCTGATGAATTTCATAGGGAAAATACCCCTAAACTTACCCTTCTTCCTGTGTAAAAGCCTAGGAAAAATGGTAGATAGTGTCCAATCCAGAGTTGACTAGCCAAAGAGTAACCTATTCCATTTTTCCTTGGTGAAGTTATCGGTGGTTGAAGAGCGCGAAAAGTTAAACAGGGACTGGGATTCCTTCTTGACCTTAGAAAACATTTCCTTGGATCATAAAGGAGATAATCCCTTGTCTAATGAGAAATCAATATCTCATAGTTCAGGAGAAAAAGGAGGAGGTGTTGCTGAAAGGGGAAAAGGAAAAGAGATTGAGAATCTATTACTCAGTCAGCCAGTCTTGAAGAAAAGAAGAAAACTACAATTCATTGATGAACCCAAGGAGACACAGGATTCCAATAAACCACTCACCAAGTCATCTGCTAGGAGGTTTCCCATACGCATAGTTTAGACAGAGTTTGTTGAATTTTCAACCCATGAGATTGATGGAGAGCAAGTGAAACCAGGGGAGAAAGATGCAGATGTCAAAGAGATGAAGCAACAACTCAAGAAAGATCAGCATATTATAGCCCAACTCTACCAGGAGAACAAAGAAATGAAAAAGAAACTAACAGAAAAGACTCTTGAAACACAAACACCATAGAGTAAAGAAATTAAGAAATCTCCTACTTCATCCACACCAGGAAAAAAGAACATAAAATGGTTGAATAAGCAGCTAAGAAAATCTCAAGACCAGATCATCAAGCACAGGGAAGAAAAGAGAATATCATAGGAAGGGATCATGAATCATTAAAAGAAATACAAACCAGCCATAGATAATGCATGTGTAGTCATTTCTAATGCTCAGTGAAAGTTGAAGAGGAATGCAACTTTGTTGAGTCGGGTGGGAAACTTAAAGAGACATAACTTGTCATTGAGAAAGGAAAACAAGACCTTATGGCTACACGTGAAATTGAATAAAGAAGCTAAGGACAAGCTGAATGTTCTCATCCTTTGTTTCCACCCGGATTTGCACGAGCAACCTCGACATGAAGATTTGCTACGCGAAGTTGCTACTCAAATGTTGTAGCCAACACTTGCACAGCATTAACCAGAATTCGTTGTGCAAGGGTAAAAGGGTTGTCTAGTAGTGCACATGATGACTCATCACAACCACATGATCAAATTTTTCTCAAGGATCTATGATTGTAAATGATATTTTAGTTATAATGATTGGAAAATCGGGTTTTCTATTTTTGGTAAATATTGTAGAGGTTGTTGTTCTCTTTGAAAGAAACCAGATCCATAACTCTAGGATGTAGTAGTTCAAACCCTAGCAGCTAAGTGTAGCCTTATCTTTCTATATATTTTGACTATTTTGATGTAAAGAGGGGCGGGAAGAAGTATACGCATTTTGATCTTCAATATAATTTTATGAATCTAATAGAAATACAAATGCAGAAGTCCTGAACTCCTTATGAAAAAGATTCTAATGGTGGTGATCTGAATATTGTACTCTTTCTTTGTATGTATTTCTGGTGTCCTTCTATTCATATTCACTTTTCTTTTGTTTAAATTGGATATTTAAAGGTCAAGAATTCATCAAATGGTGCTCCAGACTTAAATGATTTAAAATTTGTTTATTATTCTTAATTAAGGTCAGAATTCATCCTTTATGATGCTCTGATTATGTTATGTATTTCTGTTCTTCTTTCACCCTACATAATCAAACTCAAAACTGAAGTTCATCACCTTGTTTATCATTTGTTCCTATGAGGAGTTCTACCTACTAGGCATTGTTTTCTTTTGTTTTCAGGGGTTGACTCCATAGCCCTAGAGATACTATACCTATTTTCCAGCAAACCTTGAAAAAACTATCTCAAACATATAAATCTAGTCATTAGTTCAAAAGCAATCTATCTATCAGAGATCAAGTCTCAGAGAGATCCCTCTATAGATTGGAAAGGCTAGTTTCCAGTCTTCAAGTTGGTTTGTAGGTTACCTTTGTAGATTGTTTATTCAGCCCAACAATTTACTCTGTGTTAACACCTACCTCTGCTACGTCTGTGTCCTCTATCGGTCAATGATGTCTTCAACCAACACCTCCTCATGTTCATGGGACTATCGCGGTCCCATTGTTTCATCGGGTTTTGCAGGCATCTTTGGGTTAGGGTTCGGAATGTCATTTCAAGCCCCAAATCTCTACCCTATTTCTCCTTGCTACGTTGTGGAGGTCTCTTCCTCAAATCATGTCGATTTGATTGATTTTGGGTACGAGGTGGTAACATCCTCCAACTTGACCACATTTTTAGGCTGTTGCACTCTTTCCTTACGCCTTTGTACCTGTTGATTAATCTAGACGAAATGTCATGGCACGCTAAACTTTGGTGGAGTCATCCTCTCTCAAATTCACACACTTTCTTGCTCTTGCTTAAACTTCTATCTAGGGCACGCTCTTTGTTTCTCGTTCTATGCTCAAAAATTACTAAGTGTTGAATAAATGTGTGCTTTCCGCCTTTTATAGACTGAGTCGTATTCATTTTTCACTTCTTGTGTGCATTTGGGTCGGGTTTAATTCTTGTTGTGTGTTGTCTTCTGATGTTTGTCATCGTAATTACTACGTGCAAATGTTTCCATTCCTTCTCGTGTTATAGTCAACTTCTACATCTTTTTGTGTTTTTCTTCCATTTTCTATTTTTGTAATTATTTTTCCCTCTTTTTCTCCTTTTTTATTTATTTTTCTCATTTTTTTGTCCTAATCTCTGCTATAGTACACTATATACATGTCTTTCTTACTGTGTTGTGACTTTTAAAGGTTAGGAGGTCGAATGTCCCTGTAGAGTTTCAGTCGACTTCTGTTGATCATTCCTTTTAGTTTCGTTCCTCCCAAATACTTTAGTTGTATCGATCCCCCATCTGTAATAGTATTTACTTTGTATGGCCCTATCCAATTCATTCTAAATTTACCAGGATGTTGAAAAAATTTATTGCCATAGAGTAGGACTAGGTCTCCCTCCTTGAAGATCTTCTTCTTAATATGTCTGTAATGTCGGGATTTATTTCCTGCTTTCTACACTTCCTGGTGAAATCCTGTTAGAATCATGTCCTCTTCCATCTCCATTATTTGATTCAACCTCTCCTTTACTACACCTCTTTATGTCATGTTGGTAATTGTTGCTACCTGCAGATTGGGTACTAGAAATTCTAATGGTACCACTGCTTCCTTCCCATACACCAATATGAATGGTGTATGTCCTGTCAACTTCTTACATGTGGTCATGTATGCCCATAGTAATGATGGTATTTTCAAGTCCCAATCATCCCTATTGACATTGCAGATCTTTGTCAGAGCATTCTCCAAGATCTTATTGAAGGCTTCAACTGTTCCATTTTTCTGAGGATGGTATGGTGTACTCTTCTGGTGATATAATTCAAACTCCTCGGTCATAGCCCTGATGGTATTGTTGATAAAGTGATTGCCTTGGTCACTCATCAAAATCCTTGGACATCCAAATCTAGTGATCACTTGCTCAAACAAGAAGTGTGTTATTGTCTTTGCGCTGCAGTCTTTTACTGGTGCTACTTCTTCTCGTCTTGTTTAGTATTATGTCACAGTAATGATATATCTAGCTCCTAATCTTTTTGTTGGTGGATTGATTGATCCAACAAATTCTATTGCCCATTTGTCAAATACTTGCAAGGTTACTTGTGGTATTAGAGGCATTTCATCCCTTCTGTTGGGTCTACCAACCTTCTGACAGACATCAAATTTATGGCAATATTTTGTGGCATATCTATGGATTGTTGGCCACCATAATCATGTGTGCAATACCTTATGTGTAGTATCTTTTCCTGCATAGTGTCCTCCAACTATACCTTGCTGAGCTTCTGCCAAAATTCTGGGCCTTTCATGTTCAAATACACATCTTCTCAAAATACCATATGTGCCCATCTTATATAAGTGTCCTGCAATAAGTTGATAGTCTGTAGCTTTGACTACCAGATTTTTCTTTTCTGCAGTGCTAAACTCTTGTGGTGCACTCTCTATACTTAAGTATTCAATAATATCAACAAAGTATTCATCAGCTACTTGTACTGAAAACAATTGCACATCAGGGAAGTTGTCTTCCAAGTTGGTAGGTTCTTTTGCGTTAGTTACCCTTGACAGTTGATCCGGTCCCTCATTCAACTTCCCTGGTTTGACTATTACTTCGAAATCAAATTATTGGAATAACAATATCCATCTACAGATCCTCCCCCCCAACATTGGTTTGTTGACTAGATATTTGAGGTCAGAATGATCTGTGAACATCTTAAAGTGTTTACCCAATTAGTAGTGCATGAACTTCTGAAGTGCATATACCATTGCTAGGCCTTCTCTTTTTGTGGTGTTGTAATTCTTCTCTAATTCTGACAATTTTTTGCTTGCAAAGGCTATCAAATGGTATAAATCCCTTGCTCATGGCTACGCCATAATTTCTCCAAGTGATATGGTTGATGCATCTGCATGCACATGAAATGTCTTTTCCCAAAATGGGAATACTAGGATAGGTGTTGTGACCATCTTTTCTTTTAAGGTGTCCAACCCTTGTTGACAGTCTTGATTCCACTGAAATATGATATCCTTCTTTAACAGTTTTGCCATTGGCACAGTAATCTATGCAAACCCCTTTATAAATTTCATGTAATAGCATGTATGTCCTAGTGTTTCTCTTAACTGGTGCACTGACTTTGGTGGTGGTAAATTGACAATGACTACATTTTTGGCAGGATCCACTAGTAAACCTTGTTTACACACTATATGTCCCAACAATATGCCAAAAGGTGTTTCAAAAATGCATTTTTTAATATTCAATGATATCTGACATTGCATGCATCTTTCCAACATTAGCCTCAATACTTCTACATGGTCCTTTAAGAGACTATATACAATCTAGTCATCCAGATATACTTCTAGAAACCGATGTATGAATTCCTTAAAAGCAGTTATGACTACTCTTGAAAATATGGTTGGTCCATTCTTCAGCCCAAATGGCATGACTGTGTATTGGTAGGATCCCCATTCTGTAGAAAAAGTAGTCTTATACATGTCCTCTGGAGCTATTTTGATCTGATGGTAGCTTGAGAATCCATCTGTAAAGTAATATGCTTCTTGGCCTCCCACATTCTCTAAGACTTCATCTGTAAAGGGTGTAGGGAAAGGGTCATGTAAGAAAGCATCATTCAACTTTCTCAAATCTACATAGATCCTTATCCCCCCTTGTTTCTTCTCTTGGACTACCATAGGACTTATCCATTCATATTCCTCTATTGGTTCTATGATACCATCTTCCAACATTCTGTCAATTTCTGCTTTCACTTTCTGCTTATATACTGGATTCACTCTGTAAGGTATCTTCCTAATAGGTCTTGTCTCGGGTTTGAGAGGAATATCCATCTCTCCTAGCTCTCTTTCTATGCATTTCATCCTTGTAAAGGTCATTGGGAACATGTCACTGTATTCGCGCAGTAAGTTTGTTATTCTTTCTAATGTTTGTCCATCCCAATAGTCTCCAATACTTTCCATTTTAGGATTATCAGTTGTCCCAATATTGACTTTCTTCACCTTGATTGGTGCAGCAAATGCTTCTAACTCCAGAGATGGACTTTCCACCTCTCTTTCTCCTTCAATTTTTGTAATTTTAATGTTGTGCAAGTCATCTTCATATGGTGCTTCATCTTCAACATGATATCATTACAGTAGTTATTTGACTATCTGTCTATTATGTTGTTGATACTCTATCATGATTTCCACCTCTAGTTCATTAATAAATATCACACCTCTTATCTACTTCAGAGCTTAATCAATGTTGGGGTTCTCATGTTCAAATGAGAAGGTTACTACAAAGTTATGTTGTAATGTTGTCCATTCTGTAGTACCTCTGCGCATCTTCAGGTCTACATACCACTTCTTTGGGATTCCTTCCAATGTATGGATGAAGTGATGAGGCCATTCTTCTGATGGTTTCATCCTCCATTGTGTTTTACACTTCTCCAAATGTTTTGTTTGTGTTCCTTGTCCATCATACATCTTCATTTTAGTGCTCCCATGTTCTGCGTTGAATCTAATGCGCAGTACTTGTTTTCATTGGTACCAGTCCGGAATCGTTTATTTGTGTGCACCCTATCATCTTTCATGTGTATACTTGAGTGCAATATCTAGGGCTAAGAGCCTCTAATTTTCTAGCACTTCCTCTTCATATTTTGTCTGAAATTCCTCTAAGTCATTTACCCCATGAAAACTGGGAGGTTCTCTTATCTATGTACCAACCCATCTTACTGCGAAGTCTATTCTTGCACACCTTCTTGTGGAAACTTCATGTAATCTCTGTTGCCAATTCTCTAAACCTGTCTCTAAGTCGGAAGCAAATGATGTAATTCTTCTCTAGCTGAGTGCCCCATCTTCAGTTGGATTAACATAATCTTCTTCTCGTGCGGTGGTTCTGTACAACTGGTTTGTTTCCTCCATATATATGCAAGTGGTCTCTACAAACCTTTCTCCTTCTAAAGGGCCTAATGGCGCAATGACTCTATATTCACCTGATTCAAACGTCATTTTCCTTGTCTTCAAATTGATTATGTCCTGGTTATCAAATTCCCCATCCAGTCCAAGCAATGTTGGATATGGTGTTGTGCCATATACTATCTCTATTACTTCGAAATATGCCATAATGCGCACTCCATCCAAATCTATTGTCACACATTTAAGTCTTTAAATTGGTAGCACTCTATGTTGGTTTGTTAATTTCAAATGGACAGGTGAATATCCTAGTGTGGGTTCTCCCATGCACTGCCATGTCTTCTTAGGTAAAACATTTACTTCAAAGCCTAAGTCCAATATAATATCCCCCATATTGAAATCCCCAATGTTCGCATTCATTCTGAATTCCCTGCTTGTCCTTCTCCTTGTATGGAGATGATTGACTGTTTTTTTCTCTAATTACCCTTTTGTCTCTGTGTTACATATTTCTAGCAGATTTTGTAATCTCTTGACAGATGATGGACCCTTTAATAAGTTAACATAGGATTGCAGAAAAAAAATTATGTTACTTACTTGCTCTAACGATTGTGCTTCACTAGTGTGGTTCATTGAGGAGGGAATTTCATACATTAGTGCGTTATGATTATGTTGTGTGGTTGATTTAGACGCAAGATTTTTCTTAAGAAACTCTTGTCTTGCCTCCTTGAATGTTTCATTTTATTTTCGTGCATCAAACTTCTTATGTGGTTCAATATTCTTCTTCACCCATTGGTGTTTTGTTGGCTCTTGTCTTACTGCATCGACTTTTGTCTTAGATCCTCCTCGCGTGACTATGTTGATGTTTCTCCCATCATCCCTGGCTTCTGCAGAAATGCACTGGACATTCTAGTTGTTCTGGTTCCTTTTTTCTTGGATATTCCCCAATAGTGTCGGACAATATTCTGCATCATGGTATGTTGCACGACATTACATACATGTCACTGGTGGAAGTGGGCACTCCCTTGCATAATGTCCTGGTTGTTGGAAGTTGTGGCACACTACTGGACCTCTGCCTCTTCCAAATCCTCCTCTACCTAATCCTCCACTTATGTATCCACATCGATCCCCTCGTGGTGTGTTGTACTGAGGTACCTCGTTATACTGCGTGGGGTTATATTGTGGTTGCACACTGTTATATGGTGGTTGTGCATTATTATACTGTTGTTGTGCATTGTTATATGGTGGTGGTGCCTGGTTGAACTGAGGTGCAGCTTGCCCTGTCATCATTTTTGCTTGCACCCTATAAGTGTATGAAGTTCTTTCTCTCATCAGCTCCATTGTCCTATAATCTTTATCATCATGACCCACTGACTTGCAAAAATTGCAATATGAACTTTTGGGTATTGTCTAGTACTTCTGCATCATTGGACAATGACATGGATCAGTCCCAAATGCTTTACAAATATCGCACCATGGTCCTCCTATTGGCAAAGGGTTTGGTACTCATGTTACCATGTACTGCATGAAATTTGGATTAAGTTGAAATGTTAGGTTCTTCAAATCCTCCTTCAGCTCCTCTATTGTTGGATTTGTCTTTTAATACTAGTTCCCTTCAAGTTGTAAGGCTACCTGCAGAGCCTCTGCCTGAGTTTGGAACTTCTGTTGTCTTAATGGGTATTTAAAATATGGTAATAGTGAGTTCACATGTAAGTGTCTATGTTTCATGTCAATCATGGCATATTTCAACTTACCTTTGAGATGATTAAACCTCCAATCAATCTCCCAAATAGACTCACCTAGTTTTTTCTTGATTTCGATCATTTCATCCATGTACTGATCTTTTGATCTAAGCTTATGAAATTCATTTGTCAGTATTTTTTTCACATTTGCAATAGTATTTTTTATTCCTGGTGGATTGTTTACATCTAGGCTCATGTACCAATCCAGTGTGCGATCTCTTAGTGTGATAGCTAACTGTGCAAGTTTTGTATCCTCATCTGTGATCTTCTTTGCTTCCCAGATCTTCTCACAGATGAATAAATGCTTTTCAGGGTCCTCTAATGCCTCTCCCCGAAATTTTGGTAGCATGATCATAGGATCATGTCCTGCCATTTTGAACTGTGTTGAACAACTACCTCTGTGTGGTCTAGATCCTTGACTAATACTTCCTGAACTGGCTCCCCAAGTTGATGATCCTTGACTGGATCCTTGTCATGTCATTCTTCTGACACTAAAATTTGGTTGTCTAGATGATGGTGCTCTTTCTGGTGTGCTAGTTGCACATGGGGTTATAGGTTCTGTTATCACTCCAAGAAATTATTCCTTGACTGTAAAGGGTGTAAGCTTGGTAACTTAAATACTCAATAATGTAGGAGAAAGAGGATCAACTCGGATGACTTGAAAGAGTCACATTCATTTAAGAACACATGAATCCTCTCAAAGATCAAAGGCTTTCTACTATATTGTTCAGCAGATTTAAATCAAATGTGTGAAGGCATGGAGAATACATATCATGCTAACAGAAATATACATACAATATCATATGTGAATGGCCAGCTATGACAGTTTAAATACTTATCATACTAACAAAGACATATATAAGATTGAATATAATATATGGTCAAACATAATAGGCAGAATACTTGCATCTCTAGCTTATCAACGCAATGACAAGATGACAGCTTTCAGGCATTGGAAAAACATGAGAAGCAATGTATAGGTTTAACATATCAATGAAGAGATGAGATGACAGTCATCTGTCATTAAATATATATCAACATGGAAAAGAAAGAAGATGAAAACTGAACCAATACAGTGAAAGAAGCTTGATGTCAAGATGTATTCATAGATATTTCCATGGATGAAATATGGTTAAAAATCTCCAAGGTCAAACCACAGTCCTCAGACTCTTTCCTCCCCCCCTGTTTCTTAGAATTATTAGGCTTTTATAGCCTTTACATCGAGGTTTCAAGATCCTAATTTAATGGATCTGAAATACCAAAAATAAACATAATCAATTTGATATTTTAGCATAAATGATCCAATCTTATCATCATAAGTTGAATTTGACAACCTGGAGAATTATTTGGCAGCTTGCTGGTGAAAATCACAGATTTTGAAATCTGTCTTTGATGGCTAGGCGATTTCTGTCAAGAATAAACATGCCATTTGGCTTCATTCCCTTGCCATATGCCTTCAAAACTTGATGAAGAGGATGATCTACCTTCTGATAATTATTATTTTTAATTTGAGATCATTCCCACATATTATGGAAATAGAAAAATGTGATCTGGGCAGAAAGAAGAACGATCTGGACTCTTCAGAGCTTTCGGCGGCTTATTAGTCATGTATTTTTCCTTTTAGCCGCCGAAATTCAGAGCTTTTTGGCGGCTCGTTACACTGTAAATTTCACATTTACCCGTCGAAAGTTGAAATTAGCTTTGGCCTATTTTTAGAGGTGAAATCCTCATTTTATTGAATTGATGTGAATTTGAGCCTTTCTCAAAACCTCTAAAACTTTAAGATTTAAAAATAACTCTTATACCTAATGATCCTCTTATCATGTGATTTGGGAATCATTAGCAAGTTATTTTTGATCGCTAACATTTGGCTCCAACTGGGATGGAGACCTCCCTGTGAGGTTTCCAAGAACCACAGATCTAATGCCTTTCTAGAAAAACAAAATCTAAACTTAATGTCTAGTGTTCCATTGGGCATGGAGTCAGTATTCCATTGGGCATGGAGTCAGTATTCCATTGGGCATGGAGTCATCCATTCACCTCTTTCTAAAAACCTTTCATGACTTGTATAGATGATCTCTGTATATCTTCTAGACTGATATATAATACATCTGTATTTCTCTCAGCCTTTGTTATGCTTCATACACATTACAGTATGTATGTCGTTCTGTTGTTGCAGTGGAAGAAAACCTGGTGAAATGAAAATTTAATATGATTCCATATGAAATTTCATGTACCTTTCTTTCTATTAATCACCAGAGTGACCACTTTCTTTCCATGAAGCACAGCTACAAAACCTTTACCTCTGTATACACCTTTACTTTATGTTGCTTGTTGATGCTTCAGGGATCCTTGGAGTTTTTCACAATACTTGTACCATGTAGCATCTCTAAACATCTGGGAAATCTCAGGCTGAGATTTCAGATATGCTATATCATTGAGCTCTTTCTTGAGCAGAACTTTTCCCTTCTTTATCTACAAAATTAATGTCAATGTCTGCAATATAATGGAATCGGGTTTGGGGAAACAAACTCAGCACCAGTAAAAGGAGTCTAGAGCTCAGCAAAGATAAAGGCGAGATATGAGGAATGTGCTTGAGTATAGGCCCAAATTTTAGGAAGCTTAAGAGACACAAGGGGTTTCAAATATTTTTTGTGAGTCACATTCGACTAGGAAGATTAAGGATAGGTCGTGTGATGAGGAATGGTCGAGTTAATCATAGGGGAGAACTTTGAATGAAGATCATATCCGAACATCATGGCAAAAATAGGAGATTTGATAAATCTAGGGTTAGCTAAATCAAATAAAATTATGATTATGGCATAAATGGATCGAACAAACCTCAATGATATTTCCTAGCATTCATTTCAGCAATTAACTGATCAAGATGACACATGTACTTTGGTGGTTGAAGACCTTGTTTTGACGTGCTAACTGTTTGGCATGCTCTGCAATTTTTGTGGCTTAGAACGCCCTGAGATTTCGGTTTTAGTTGCCGAAATTTAGTACTTTCGATATCTTATAGCAATTTGAAACATACCACTTAGCCACCGAAAACTGTCTTTTGAGATTATTTATCAATGAAGTGTTGACTCAAGAACTTTCATAAAATATAAGTCTAAGGCTCTTATAAAAGACTCTTAATAAATCTTCTCTCTAATGGCCATCTTGTATGTGATATCTCAATAATTTGCAGGTTACTTTTGGGAAATAACATTTTCAAGACCTGCCTTTATTCACACAAGGTGACTGATACATCTGCTGCAAACTAGAGAAAAGAAATGCTCGGGCAGCGAGCTTATTTCCTATCCTAGTCTACTCTAACCATTTTTGCAATTGGTTAAGTGAATGATGATTTCCATAGCAGCCATCCAAGCAATTTTAACACTGAAATAATCTCATCATTCACACTGGTCAATAGCTGATGTTTGAAGTGTAAAAAGAATGATAAGAAGCCATTCACAAAACCAAACTCACCAGAAAACATGTGTAAGCTAAAGAAGTATGAAACTTTCAATTTCTCTGAAATGTATGATTCTATGAAGGTTGCCATTGGGTCTTTAAAACACAGATCTGAAACATGATGATCTTTGGGAAACAAT
Organism: Picea engelmannii; assembly: GCA_009831015.1. Taxonomy (NCBI): domain Eukaryota; kingdom Viridiplantae; phylum Streptophyta; class Pinopsida; order Pinales; family Pinaceae; genus Picea; species Picea engelmannii. Next base: position 601,351 of record ML779665.1, read on the forward strand.
TGTATATCTATGGAAACCTCTTGCTCATCCATGATTTTTCTTCTATTAGAATATTGATTGACTTCTTGTTCCTTTGTGATTACATTGTGATCATCAAACACTATGACCTTCTCTTCAGAAAAGTTTTCAGAGGATGATGATAGAGCAGTGTTTGAATGACAGAGATCATGATCAGTTTTAAAAATGTAATTGTCTATACAATCATTAGTTATCATAGGTTCAACATGCTTTGTAAACTGATCATAAATTTTACATGAATACCTATTTCTGGAATACTTTGCAAAAGTTGATGAATTTGATTCACAATCTAAAGTAGTTTCAACTGCTTGTTGTTGTTCTAAAAATGCCTCATAGTCATTACCTTCCTGCTCAAAATATGAATTATACTGACATTCTGCTAGCTCAACTAGATGCAGATTTTCAAAATCAGCTTGCTCTCGAATCCTCCTGGAAACAGTGATGTTCTCCTCGATCTCTAGAGTATCTTCAAACAAGATCTTTAAGGATGAATACTTTCTTTCTAGAAGAAAAAGAGCAAGTTTTGAATGCAACCCCATAACATAACAAATCATGGCAGCTTTCTCTGTAGGCTGGATCTCCAAAGGCATACCATAGTAAATGCTGCAAAATCTTTGATTGAAAACAAGCAAGGTTTCATTTTGTTGTTTCTTCAAGGCATAGAAATCAGCAAGGTATGAATCTGTTGATTTGTTTTCACCCCAATACTTCATAAAAACATTTGAGAACTAGATCCAGGAACCAATAGAATTAGCTCTTAGACCCTTAAACCATAGAGAAGCATCTCTTATCAAAGATTTTGAAAAATATCTCATGGTCACATCTTCATGAACAATCTGAAAACGATCAACAAAATCCAAAAGGGATTCCAAGTGTCTTTCAGCTAAAGCTTAATTGTCTCCAGAAAACCAAGGGAAATATTCATAACAGTCAAAAGCATAAGGATGAAGAAGAGAGGGCAGCTTTAAAGGCTTAAACATATTCATCCTGATTTTAATCTGAAAGGTTGTAGGCTGATCATGAGGGATATCAAGTCGTTGACAAGGTTCAGAAAATTTGGCAAGAGGAATTGAAATCTGATAGGGTTTTGAATCAATTTTCATTTCCTCAAGATTAGATGGTTTATCAAAGACAGAGGGTATTGAACAGTGGAATTATTTTTTAGGAATAGATGGTGATGAAGGTATTGAATCAACATCTAGAATATTAGGCTGCAAAAATTCTTCTTCTAATGTTGGATGTATATAAGAAGGATAGTGATTTTCTGAATATACAAAACAGAAAATGATTCTCTTTACATGTAAAGGGAAAATCATGAAAGAGTTAATAAAGGACAGCAACAACTCATCAAGTAAATTGATGAATTGGTACCTTGATTTAGAATTTATCTTCTTCATCTTCTATCAATCAGATCCTCCCCAGTGGAGTCTTTAATGTGGAGTCGCCAGGCAAATGATTACAGTCAAAATTTATGTCTATCTCTTGTCTGCCATCAAGATATAGATCTATGTCGTTCTCCTAGGGAAACTCTACTTTAACTTTTGTTCCCCGACGATGGCACCATTTTGTTATCACTCCAATAAATTACTCCCTGACTGTAAAGGGTGTAATCTTGGTAACTTAAATACTCAATAATGAAGGAGAAAGAGGATCAAGTTGGATGACTTGAAAGAGTCACATTCATTTAAGAACACATGAATCCTCTCAAAGATCAAAGGATTTCTACTATATTGTTCAGCATATTTAAATCAAATGTGTGAAGGCATGGAGAAGACTTATCATGCTAACAGAAATATACATACAATATCATATGTGAATGGCCAGCTATGACAGTTTAAATACTTATCATACTAATAGAGACATATATAAGATTGCATATAATATATGGTCAGACATAATAGGCAGAATACTTGCAGCTCTAGCTTATCAACGTAATGACAGGATGACAGCTTTCAAGCATTGGACAAACATGAGAAGCAATGTATAGGTTTAACATATCAATGAAGAGATGAGATGACAGTCATCTATCATTAAATATATATAAACATGGAAAAGAAAGAAGATGAAAACTGAACCAATACAGTGAAAGAAGCTTGATGTCAAGATGTATTCATAGATATTTCCATGGATGAAATATGGTTACAAATCTCCAAGGTCGAACCATAGTCCTCACATTGTTTCCTCCCCCCTGTTTCTTAGAATTCTTAGGCTTTTATATCCTTTACATGAAGGTTTCAAGATCCTAATTTAATGGATCTGAAATACCAAAAATAAACATAATCAATTTGATATTTTAGCATAAATGATCCAATCTTATCATCATAAGTCGAATTTGACAACTTGGAGAATTATTTGGCAGCTTGCTGGTGAAAATCAAATATTTTGAAATCTATCTTTGATGGATGGGCGATTTCTGTCAAGAATAAACATGCCATTTTGCTTCATTCCCTTCCATATGCCTTCAAAACTTGATGAAGAGGATGATCTAGCTTATGATAATTATTATTTTTAATTTGAGATCATTCTCACAGATTATGGAAACGGAAAAACGCGATCTGGGCAGAAAGAAGACCGATTTGGACTCTTCAGAGCTTTCGATGGCTTATTAGTCATGTATTTTGCCTTTTAGCTACCGAAAGTCAGAGATTTTCAACAGCTCGTTACACTATAAATTTCACATTTAGCCGTCGAAAGCTTAAATTAACTTTGGCCTATTTTTAGAGGTGAAATCCTCATTTTATTGAATTGATGTGAATTTGAGCCTTTCTCAAAACCTCTAAACCTTTAAGATTTAAAAATAACTCTTCTACCTAATGATCCTCTTATCATGTGATTTGGGAATCATTAGCAAGTTAATTTTTATCGCTAACAGGTTCCACACTAGCGTTGATCTGGATTGGAGTGTTGTCTTTTGTTCCTGCCCTTGGACCTCATGTTTTCCTTTCATATGTTGCGGGCGGGATTTCCTCAATATGATCCACAACCCAGAGATCCTCTACCTCTTCATCATTGTTTTCAAGCCCTCTCTATCAGCTATGGCTCTCTTCTTGTTATTCATCATATATTGGTAGGGTACTCCACTGAACGTCTTTCCAGTTGTTGCCATTATCTTCTTTATCTAGTCTTCCTCCATCACGATTGGGTCCATGGCCTCCTTCTTCTTTCTCTTATCCATTTCTTCCTCCATCTCTCCACCTCTTGTCAGTGCTTCCCCCCTTCCCCCATGCACACAAGAAAGTTTGGTTGATCGATTCCATGGTCATCACACCATTGTTATATAATAGGATCTTGATTGAAGTATACAACAATCTCATATACCTACCTCTAGGTCCTTTTTAGAAAATCATGCTCTGTTGCACTGTAAGACTTCGCGGTATCTACTGCAAACTCAGTGATGAACCCTACAGCAATACTGTCTAACTAGAAATCTACTGCAAGCATAAATTTTTTGATAACTTGTTGTAACTGCGTGATCTCCACAGGATTCCACTCCAACTGTCTGATTCGATTTTTTGGGTGGTTGTATTTTAACCTCAATATCCACTTCTGTAACAAATGCAAGAAATAACAGAAAAATGCCTCATGAAAGTCGCTAAACACATATTTATCAAGATATTTGTGCGGTGTTATCTTAGGGTTTTTGTTATCCTTCTACGAAAACTCAAGTTCCTTTGTTTTCAACCATCTTTAAATCTTCGCCTTCGTTGGATTGCATGGCCTGGACATTCCCTTCTATACTTTCATTCTTTGCATGCTTCTTTAAGGATCTCGTCCACTCAATCCCATGTAGTTCCATCCAGAAACAGAACCATTTGTTGGGTTTAATATCTTATTCACTTCTTCGTCTGACCCAAGTTCAGATCCTCTCAAGGTTCCAACAAAACCCTCTAAAACTATCGACCCTCTTGGTAAACCAGAAGACAACACAACACATAGAGTGCACTGCACAGTCTCACTTGAGATAGCTTTATGGGTGACTGCAATGCTCAAGTGCTTGCAGTCTAGGAATGAGTGGAGATCTGGGATTGTATTTTATCTTCTTCGGGACTTATTTGGATTATTCATTCTATTATTCCTAGGATTCATTCATCTGGTAAGCCATTCATGCATTCTAATGTATCTATCTTAACCATTCATTCATTCAATCATAAACTAATCACTAGCATAAGTAAACATGTAATAAACATTAAAGATAACACATGTTTTACCGTGGTTCACCCCATCTTGGGCTACGTCCACAAAGATCTGGATTCTTTGTTCTTTTATTAGGTTTGTTGCAAAATATGGTGCTACACACACTACATCTCCAATCCTACAAGTACCGTGAGGTTAAGAAACCTCTGTGAGGCAGACTAAATGACACCAGGCTCCTCATCCTGTGATCTAACCCTCAAAATATATCTACTTGACTCTTCTACAACTCAATATCTTTACAACAATAGCTCAACTACAATCATTGAATCACAAAACTAGAACCATAACTAGAACTCACAACCAACCCCGACCTAGAACTCCTAGGTTCTTATTTATACTATTTTAAAATCTTATAGCCATTAGAATCTCTAACAAAACCCTAACCCTATCATGGTTAGGTTTTCCTGCCTGCGTGCCTTGCATGTTTCTCCTCATGCATGCTTCTTTTCCTCACACGTGTTGCTTTTCCTGTCAGTTGTTCTTCTCCAAAATTAGGCCTTTCCTTCCAAAATTGGGTCTTCCCTCAAAATAGGCTTGTGCCCAACCTATGTGTAGACTTAGTGTCATCCTAGGTGTCTAGTCAGTTCTATGGAGGGTCCTCATCCATAAGAATATGTGTTTCGGGCCCTATATTTGGTTGTGGATGAGAGACAGCTTTAAGGGTTGTGTGTAGGGGGGCTTCGACTTCCAAGATATGAGGAGAAGTAGATGGGAATGGACCAGTGGCACCAATAGTTGTGACGAGATGGGCAATAGATTCTGGTGAAACTTTGTAAAACTGGTTATGAACTGGAATGTTAGGGGAATGTGTACGACAGTGGTGGTCCCACCATTCTCTAGGGTGGTGGCGTCCTCCATGATAGTGGTATATTAAAGCTGCACTTGAGGGTCATCAAGAATATGTATGATGGCGGGTGTGGATGGTGAAGTGAATGGGGCGGAAAGTCTAGTGTGCATCTGAGTCGGGGTGGTATGCAATGGAATTTGAATGGTGTGAGCTCGAGGTGGGATGGAGGAAATTGGGGTGGCCTCAATTATAATAGGATCACCGAGGGATTGGGATGGGGATTTGGTATGAAACTTCTTCCAAGGAAAAACCAAAGTCAGGACCTCCTAGAATTGCTTACCTCATATCATGGTGTCTTCAGGAATAGATGAAAATGGAATCTGAATTGTGTCACTCGGTAGTGCTTCCTCTTCACCTTCATATACCTCTTCCTTTGAGCTAGAGGGTGTCTGGTTTCTCTTGCTCGTGCTAGGTTCTGCACCTGATATCTCTGTTGGAGGGGACCATTACGAAATAGTTGTAAGGGTGTAGGAGCTACCCATCGGCGTCTCTTCCCTGATGACCCTTGACCATCCCCTGACCTCCTTGTCAAACATTGTTTCATATAGATAGAAAGGAAGAGGAGTCATATGGAACATCGTTGGGGTAGCTCCTAATGGTCACAAAAAGGTGTGGTCACGGTTCATACCAAACAAAATGTGGTGAGTATGCTTATTGAGGATTTCATGTGCAATCTAGAGCCTTTGATTCGCAGTAATCATTTCATTGAGCCACTATGAAAAAGCAACATTGTGATCGGTAGCATTGTTGACCAAGTTCTGTGCATGCCAAGAATCAAATAACTTGGTGATTCAAGGATCGTAATTGTTGGTGATTCATCAACGCTAGGGTGGCTGCCATTTCCACATCGCAACAGTGATGAGAAATTAGTTGTAGATGAAGTATGTTGTTCGATCATGGATGTTTGCACAGGCCTGCAACATCTTCGTTAGCAGGTATTGGCACCAGTTCAGTGGTGCACCATTTTTGGTGAATTCGGCCACTATGATCACTTCGAGCATACACTCATTCTTTGTATAAGTTATCATTACCTTGCTAGCAATGAGTTAGCAAGCACAACGGACATGTGCATCATTAATGGGCTATATATGAGTGCCTCGACCTCCCCTGTGAGTATCATATAGGTTGTACAGGATCAGTGTACCCTTTTTCCTACCATGCATCCCTAATCTCTAGAATTCATCTAATACATTTTGACCCATCATGGAAAATCATGTTGGGCCCTTTGTTTCATCCTATCAAGTTAGGTAATCAGTTTTCGTAAGTATGTATCTTTCCTTGGAATCCTTGGTAGGGGGATTTATCGGACTTATGAAATCGACAACCCATTTTTCAAATGCTTGCAGTGCTCGGACCAGGTGTAGAGGTAATGCATCACAACAAGAGGGATTCCCCACTCTTTGACATTCATCGCCATCCCTAGCATATTCCTTAGCATATTTAAACACCATAGCCCACCATAACCCTGCTTGTAACATCTTCCTACCAGTAGCCTTGCTACCAACATGTACTCCCACAACTCCACTATGACACTCCCATAGAATATTTGGTCTTTCATGGTCTAGTGCACAATGCTACAAGATGATATATAATCCTAATTTGTACAATTGGTCTGCAAATTGTTGATAGTACATTGCACGAACCATTAGGTGTATTTTTTGAGTTGTGTAATCACCCTCCAGCATAGTACCAGTTGTTAAAAATAATGCAATGTCCATCAAATAATCAACGATAGCCTCGATACAAAAAATATATGCATCAGGATGTTGATCATCTACATCTTTGCAAATTTCTCCCGACTCTAGTGTAGACAAATGATTTGTCCCCACATTTAGTTTACCAGGCTTGACGATGACCTAAAACTAAAACCCATGAAATAACAACAACCATCTACAAATTCGACCTTCTAATACAGGCTTATTAACCAAATACTTCGAAGCAGAGTGGTCAGTCAAAAACATAAAATGACTACCTAACAAATAATTTCTAAACTTCTGTAAAGCATAAACCATTTTCAAACCTTCCCTTTCAGTTGTAGTATAGTTGTGCTCAGCTTGGGAAAGATTTCTGCTAGAAAAGTAGACAGGATGATCGAGATTTCTTTCCTCTGGTTGTGCTAGGATAGCACCCAACGCAATTGCAGAGGTATCAATGTGCACAAGAAACTCAATTTTTTAGTTAGGATAAGTTAAAATGAGTGCATTACTCAACTTTTCTTTCAGTATATCGAATGCTTTATCATAGTCTTGAGTCCAATAAAATTCTTCGGATTTCTTTAGTAGTTGTTCCAAAGGGGCTATTATACTTGTGTAATTCCTAATAAACCTGCAGTAGTATCCAATATGGCACAAAGTAGTCCCCAACTGTTTAACAGTAGTAGGAGGAGGCATATTAAGAATTACTATAACTTTCACAGGATCGACTAAAACTACTTCCCTACAAACCATATGTCCTAGCAGATTCCCAAAGGGTACAATAAAAATACATTTTCTCAGATCAATGGAAATATGTATTTGTCTGTAGTAGTCCAACATTAGTCGTAATAGCCCAATGTGCTCCTTGAGTAAGTTGTAAATAGTCCAATCATCCAGGTATACCTCGAGAAACTTATTAATGAAGTCGTGGAATGTTGTGATCACTATCTGAAAGAACACTGCGAGGGAATTCTTGAGACCAAAAGGCATAACATTATAGGAAAATGATCCCCACTCTGTAGTGAAGGTATTATTTTTCTCATCCTCTTCGGTGATTTAAACCTAGTGGTATCCACAAAACTTGTATGTAAAGGAATATGCTTCGTTTACTGCTACTTGATCAAGTACCTCATCATTAAAGGGGGTAGGAAAGGAGCCATGTACACAAGCAATGTTCAAGATTCCATACTCCATTCCAACTCATATATCCTTTGCACCTTTCTCGGTTTGGATGACGATAGGATTGATCCATTAAGCCTTATCGACGGGGAAAATCTTCCCAACTTCCAGCATCTAATCAATCTCCTTCTTTACTTTCTCCTTGACTATGGGGTTTAGATGGTATGTCATGTGTTCAACTGGTCTTGATTCAGGATTTAACTCTATCCTCATCTCCCCTAAATCTCCCTTAATTCCTTTTAGTTTTGAAAATCTTGTAGGGAATAGGTCCTCGTATTCTCGCAACAAAGCCTGTATCTCTGTCATGGTCTGCTCATCCTAGTAATATCTTATGGAAGCTATCTTAGGGTGGTCCTCACTCCCTACGTTTATTTTTCACAACTTCAAGGGTTTAGAATAATAACTAGTATCATCATCCAACTTAGTGTCGTGCACAGATTTAGTGCCTTCTAAATCTTTAAATGTCAAATGCCTAAGATATTCTAATCCTTCGGGGTCTCTTGGGTCTTCATCAATTTTACGACAAGTCATAGGTATTTGTGCAAGATATGGGTAAAGGACATGATGAAGGAGGTATTCATGTTCATGACAAATAGTGTAAGGATGTATAGGTTTAACTTCAATAGTAAAAATCATTTTCTTAATATGTCTCAAAGCTAGAGTGAATTCGGGGGACTTACCTGAGAATAAGAAGTCTTGGAATAACTGGCTTTGAAGGATTTCCCAGCAAGAGGTTTGGCGTCGAGCCTCCTCATGTACATACCAAGCAGTTGGAACCTATCCCAATAAGTGAATAAAGTGATGTATCCAAAATTGGGAAGGCAGTTGTGCAAATTCCCATACCTGAATACAATGCAAAACATGCTCATGTGGATCCAAAAACCCATCGTATGCTACCAAAGTTGAAGGTACTCTTGTGGGTGGCCCACCATCTAGCTGAAGATGATCTTAACGCAACATCAAGTACATGAATTATTTTCTCCAACGCAAATTTATCCTCGAGCTCAACAAGAAATCTGCGTAAATCTAAAGTTCCATCGTAAATAGAGTAGTCTCTAACCTCTGCTCCAACACACCTGGAAACTCTAATAGTCAGAAATGCCTTAACAATTTTTCGTATCTTCCATGTTTCCAGTTGTCAAAAGCTACCTTTGAATCTTCCCCTGCAGATTGAATACTCTGCCAGCTTATAGAGCCATATGTAGTAGGGTTAATGTAGTTTGTTTGCTTCCATGTTGTTAGAGTGTAAAGGTGATCCAAGGCATCTTCTTCCATAGTTTCCTCGATTGGACCCATATACCGAGGGCCTTGATAAGGGTTTAATGGTTGGGTTATTTTCATACCATTTGCTTCAAAAGTCATTATTTCCTTCTTAAGGACTATGACATTGAAATTCTCATAATCCCAATCCATGCCTAATAGAGATGGGTATGGGTCATTTTCCCCCATGATTTCTATGACCTCGAAGTATGAACATGTTTTAACACCGACTAAGTCCACTTCTACATTATGTATCCTCCCAACGAGATAGATATAGTATTGATTAGCCATGCTCAATTGAATAGGTGAATAAATAATCTTGGGATTACCCATGGCTTCCCAGGTTTTCTTCGACAGTGTGTTGACGTCAAATCCAAAATCTAGCATAACATCACTAATTTTGTAGTCGTTGATATGGGCATTTAGTATAAATCCTCTTCTATATATCCACTTCCTCATCTATATTCTACCTGTATGTCTCTCTGGAAGATGAACAATAATCGACTCTTTTGGGCTCCCATGAGCCTCCATAGTCCCCTTTAGTGTGTTCTGCAACTCCTTGGCGATTCGTTCGTCATCCAAAATGTTAGAAAATAATTGGAGCCACAAGTCAATAATATTCTAAGGTCTTGTTGAAGGATCCTTCTGCACAACCAAATTTTCCACATGGTTGGGTTGTAGCACAAGGTTTGGTTCTTCGACCCTCAATGCTACAGGATTATAAATCCATCGGAACATCTCTGCAATATCCTAAAAGAATGTTTTTTGCACCATGAGGTCATATCTAACATCTTTCGGTACTACCCTACGGATCTTACTTTGAGTCGAGTTATCAAGATCAGCACCAGTCCTTGTTCCTCCTTGAGTGATAATATTAATATTGGGTGCCTTTTCTTCAGTGATAGTTTGGGGCTCAGAATTTATCAAGTCGGTGCCTCGCTACCTTGTGCGATCTTTCCACTTTGCAATCGACTCAGGGAAATCCTCGGTGGAATGGTTGTTGTTTCTACAGTTGGCACACCAAGGATGTCTTGGAAGAGGACAATCTCTAGCGAGATGTCCCTGCTCATCACAATTATAACACCAAGTTGGTCCTCTCCTGCCATTTCACCATCCTCAGAAACCTGCTCCACCTCGACGTCCTCCTCCAAATCCTTAAGGAGCTTCGTCGACCATGAATGCAGATCGATTTAGTCTTTCTGCAAGAGCATCCAAAGTGCGACATTTCTTGGTGGTGTGAGTAAGTGACCCACATAATTCACAGTAAATTGTGTTTAGAACAGGGGTATATTTTTGCAGGATGGGGCAATGCCAAAGGTAATTCTTGTGACTTCTTCAAATTTCACAATATTTATTATTTTGACTTCCTTGATGATTTGGAAATGCATGGTACTGCACAGGTCCATGAAATGGCATGCTTGTTACGACTTGTGTAACCCCTCCCAATGCTCCTACTAGTGGAGGTACCATCGGTTATGGAAGGTGTCCTACACCCCTAAGTATGGGACATTCCATTGATGTATGACCCTGAGTGTATCAACCAGTACACCAGACCCGTGGGAAACCTACTCTAGGAATGGTCAATTCTTGAATTTTTTTAGTTAACGCGGAAATTTGGCCTTACAGTTGCATAATATTATAGTCCTCATGTGGTCTTATCACCCCAAGCTACCAGGATATCCCGCCATCGCCTCGATTTTCATAGCCTTCTCTAAGGCTTCCCCCAAAGTGGTTATCCTCTGATGGGTTAACATAATGTGGGTTAATGGAAAAAGTCCCTTAATGAACCATTCTCGTTGGTGGTCTTCATGAATGGGATTTGATAATTTCCCTATCCCATCCTTAAACCTTTGGTTATACTCCCAAGAAGATTCCTCATCTCTCTGTTTAATCTTCCGCAACTCAGAGAGGGCATGTTATTCTAACACGGGTAAATGGAATTCTGATATGAACCTTTGTTTGACTTGAGCAAGAGTGAAATTCTATCCTTGAGGGTTGCCTAGTTCAACGGATTTCGTATACCATTTTAATGCTCAACCCCTTAACATGGTTTGTAACTCAACTATATTGTTTGCATCTAAAGTTCCACGAGACCTCCAAACAGCCTCATAAAGGAACTAATGGTGTTTGGCATCCTCATCCCCTTTACACCAAAATTTTGGGTATCGGGTGAGGGAATTGACGTGTTGGTGCACCATTGAAGGACTTGGGGACCCTATTAAGATAAATATTAAAGGTATTGTTCATGATAAAACTAAAGAACTTGCCACACTACTATTGTTGTTACCACTCGAACTGGTTGGACTAGAATGAGGAGAAATGACAAAAATTGTGGGAGAGTTTATTGTAGAATTTACCAGATTTGTATATTGCGATGAGGTACTGGGCGATCCAAGGCTAGTTCCTGTGTCTTTGGGATGGGATTCTTTAACCTATGGGGTCGCATTAGGAGTCCATATAGTATCAGTTCCTGTAGGGTACTTCACATCTTTGGGCCCTATGGGAGTTGATTCTCCCGGAACTTCTTCATAGGTTACTGTTGAGTATTTTTCTTCGGCGATGACTCCTATCTTTATTCATTCTTCTGAATTTTATTCAACTCATATACTCTCACCTTTCTCTTCAAACCTCTCCTTCAAACATCGGTTGGCCAGCCTTCCACGTGTCTTCAACTCCCTCACTTCTCTAACTCTCTTTTATGACTCTTCTTGAAGCCGATCTCCTTCCGCGACTTATCAGGCCTCCTCATCAACTTTTGCATCTATTTCACCACCTCTTTTCAATCACCATATCCATTTTCTGAGACCTCTCATCTTTGTCACTCTTCGCACAACAACCCCCCATACCTAAATAAATTTTTTATCCTAACTCATGAACCCTCACCTAAATCACCCACCCCTCTAGTGCAAGGGTTTTACATCACCATTTCAACCGAAGGAAATGACAACATTCCCTCTTTCGCCAGCAAGATCTTAATCCACAACGGGATTTCTCATAGCAATATTCCTCGGGCTCCCTCGTAGAATATTTCTTATGCCTTGGAGAAAGACTGGTGGTTTTCAGCGGAAAATTCAATGATATATCCTTCTAAGCTGGTTTGTATCCATAAATCCATAGCTCTATAAATCTAATGATCCAACTTATGTAGAGCTTCTAGCTGCTCAATGGTCCAATTAAATCTTCTCTTGATGCGATCTTTAAATTCTAGTGTGTCTTGCAACCGTTTGAGCCACTGAAAGACTTCTTTTGAAAATTAGATCCAAAAGATTTAGTATTGATCATTGGTTGGTTTAGAATACAAGACAACGTCCTTCATAACCCTCAAGCTTGTATATCATAGTTAATCTTCATGAAATATGAATAGGTCACGCCTTCTTTACCACCAAGTCTCAACATCAAACTTAAATATGTGATGTTGCATCCTCTGAACAGTGAAAACTCACTTAAAAGTCAGTTCCCGACAACATAACCATTTGTTGGCGCAAAATTGGAGACTGGGGTTCTCGGAGGTTACCAACAAATGTACCATTGCAGTCTAGTAGCGTTGGCATGTTCAACCTTCCGCAAGGGAAGGAGGTCTCACTCGAAGTGAAGCCAAGACTTATGTAAGATAAAGTGAGTTAACGAGGACACACCCTCAAATCTAGCTTATTACCATATAGAACCATACTTGAATGTGGAGAGATCATATCATCAGAAGTCTTAAACCAATGAATGCATCGGATAATCCATGTTACGCAGCATAAAGATAAACATATATGTTACATAAGCTTGTTAAATAGTATTGCAAAGATCAATTACAAAAAATGGAACAGATTATGCAATAAATAGATCAAGCATCCATACACATAATAACAAATTTTTGGTGCCTGAATAATCCTTCATATATTATTAGATCACATCCCAACATACATATAGTACTTCTCCCTAACATGAATTATACAACAAAATCGATAATTATGCACCCGATATGGACTCTCAGACTTATGTGCAAGCACGGTTCATTCCCCAAAAATATCTTACAATGTCTTATCGCAACAGATAGGAATGGCGAAAGATTAATGACAGAACAGAAGAGTGACTCAACAAAACTCAAGAGCATACCAACATCAATCTGACAATAATTCAACAACAATAACCTATCAATAGCTTAACATTAGCAACAACCTTTTCCCATTACATGTTCCCATATTTATGCCTTTCCCTCGGGTATTTCTTTGGCTTATTGTGTCTGGTAATGTCTCTTCTTGATTTCTCTTCCTTTTTGCATGTGCTCGAAGGTTTTGGCTCTTTCCCCTACTCTTCCAGCTGGTACATGACTATTTTCCTTGCTGGCACACTGGCAGTTATCTTTCCACCACTTAGATCTCTCACTGATGTACTAAATTGTTTCGCAAAACTTTAATATTTCTGCAAAACCAGGCTGTCTTCAAAATGGAGGGCCCAACAATGTGAAAAAGTGATTTTATGTGCAAAGATATAAGTGTGAAAAAATATTTTCTAGTATATGTGTAATATTGAAGAATATGGAGATCACAGGGTCCTTTACTCATCTTGTTACTAACTACTAAATGTTTTGAGTAATCCTTGTGTAATTCAAAACATTATACCTAGTTTGTCAAAGTTGCAGACATGTGGGGTACTTACTGATCTTTTAACTTACTAAGTGTTTTTTTCTCTATAAAAAATAAATTATCCTAGTTCTGTGACAATATGGGCATGTATGGGTCCTTTAAAACTTTGTTAGTTCCTTCTTTGCAAAGAAAACTATTAGGTGTCGAAGGGGCTTTGGCCTCACCTAACTTGTTGATGTGATTTGTGAGAAAACTTAAAGATAAGATATGCACCATCAAGGGATGCTTACTGATTACTTCAAGTTAATTCCCTATGCTTTATCTATGAAAGGGAGATGGAAGAATGAATTACACACACCATTCTAAGTCATCAAGATCACTCAAACAAGTGTGAGGTGAAGAGCATACTAGGATGTGAGTAAGGGGTTTCCTAGTCCCATAAATGAATTAATTGTTGAAGATAAATTAAACTAAGAATTCTAATGCTTTCAATGTAGCCATCTACGTGGAAAAGGTAAAAAACGAGATATGATTCTTTTTACTTTGCTTTGTGTGTTAGCTAATATGATTTTGCAAGAAATAACCCAAAGGAAATTTAATCAATGTTACAAAGTGCAGTAAAATGAAACCTATAATCTATCTTTTGGGAAGAAACTGAAAAACCAAAAAAAAAAAATTGAAATCAAAGCGAGTTGTGGAAAGAACAGTTGTGCTATTAGCGTAGATAGCACAAGAGTCAAAGATTGAGATGGAGAATTATAACACACTTCCACGTGACTATTTCTTTGAAATCCGCATTGATGTTGAACAACAATGTAAAGAAAAAATCAGGAGGTTGGAATTGGGGGTTTACACACTTGAATTGACTGCTTAGGAAGGTCGGTTGATGAACCTGCAAACACGAAAAGGTAAGAAAAGTGGCTCTTGAAGCCTATAGTTGGAAAATTTTGACTTGGGAATCTCAATGGAGTCGTTTGTTTGTTTGCGATAATTTGTCACAAGAGTGAGCAAACGGAAGTCCTTTGAGTGTCAATATAGGCTATATCAACACCATGGTTAATAGAATTAAATGGTTAGTTAGCCACAATGAAATATATAATGAAAATAAACATAAAGGAGTGCATGCATGAGAAGTAAAACATAATAACTACAAACTAAGAAAACAAGAATTGTTACCGATGCAAAAGGCTATATTGATAATACCACAAGGAAGTTGGTGAGAAAATGAGCTCCCTTATTCCTCCTTGAGAAGGTCCTTTTTGTTCCCACTCAAAACTTTTTCTCTCTCTTTCTCAAAACAAAATAAAAATGGTGTGAAAGAATGTACCCAAGCTCTCAAGAGGTGAGAGGTTTGGTACATCAAACAATATTGGTTATGGATGTGTGAGTGAACTTAAGAGAAATGAGGATTCACTAAGCTCAAACCAACATCATAACAAGACATTGATTTCTTCTTCTTAATGCATTCTCATGGCATTCTTTTATAGGCTCTCTTCAAGTTTTTATCTATCTATATCTAATTGTGAAAAGGGATCCCTCATAGGGGTGGATCCCCTACCATTTGAGTGGTCCCGTGGCTATTCTTAGAGTTGGAGAGTTAACTTCCTCAAGTACACCTGAGTTGAGGATGTGTGAGATGTGAATGACTTCATAAATGCGCTACTCTTTGGATCAACGCAGGTTTTGATAATAGCAGTCGCTTTGATCACACTAATGGTGCTAATTTGTCTTTTTTATCATATTCTATTGTGTGCTAATTGCGCTAACTGATTTTTGGTAGGCCACGCTAATCTTTAAAAACCCACTTTCCATAGTTTTTTACTTTATTTAATGGGACCTACTAATGCTAACAATATGTCATTTGGTGTAATAAACTGATGACTTCTTTGGTGATCACCTATATATCTTGTTGAGTGTTTTTTTAGGTGATCATAGATATGGTTTATCATTATTTCCGCTTCCATGTTCTATATAGGCTTGGATTCAGTTGAAGTTTATTCATTGGATATCTTCATGTATTAGCAACCCTTGTATTTCTCCTCCTGTCAATGGGTGATTCTATGGTTTTTTCAAGGCAAGCAAGTGGCTTAGGAAAGGTTTCCCTTTATCCCCCCTACTATACATTATTATAATGGAATCACTTAGTTGGTTGCTAGAGCATGAGTGCAACCTTGGAAATCTTCCAAGCATCTAAATCGTAAGAGGTGTCAAAAGCATCAACCATTCTCAGTTTGTTGATGATACTCTTCTTTTAGGTGGGTCTTCTACCATTATCCCAAGAAGGTTTAAGAACACCCTGGACATGTTCACTCAATTATTTGGAGGATTGATCAACCATATCAAAAGTTAGATATATAAAATATCTAGGTATGCCCATTTGTCTTCATTCCTCTTCTTCCAATATGCGGCAAAAGGTTATATCCAAAATTAAGACTAAATTTGTTCAATGGGGAGCACATTGGTTGAACCATGTAGGCCATCTTGTTCTCATTGAATCCACATTATCAGCTCTACCAGTATTTCAATATTCAACTCTTCTAACTTTTGTTGGAATAAAATTGTTGATGGTGTAGGAGATCGAGAAGTTCTTATGGAGGGGCAGAAAAACAAATAACAAAAGGTTTCCTCTTGTCAATTGGTCTATTGTAAGATCACCTAAGGCTCGAGGGGGGTTGGGCATCAAGGATTTAGTTCTGATGAAACAAAGTTACCAACTTAATGAGAACTCTAGAGAGATCTAGTTCTTTTAGAGTGGTTATTTTTACCCCTATTTCAAAAAGTGGTGTTACCAGAAGCACCCTTTTTTTGTAGGTGGTTAAAATTGTGACTTGTTTAAAACTGTGATCTTGACAGTGCAAACAGAACATTGAAATTGATCCTCAAATCAAAAAGTGATGTTATTAGTAGCACCAGTTTTTTTTTAGTTAAAACTATGATCTAATTGAAACTATGGCCTTGACCACTAACACCACCGCAAATAAAACATTGAAAATCGACTCCTAAATCTAAAAGTGTTATTACTTTATAATTTATTTATTAACTAATTTAAATTTTTTAACAATTTACATTAAAAAAATAATTAAATTGAAAAAAAAAGCTAAAAAAAATCTTTTTTTAAGATAAAAAAAAAAAAAT
>ML779665.1:618443-653572 GCA_009831015.1 Picea engelmannii
AAATTTAAAAAAAAAATTATAAAAAAAAAAAACAATCTTAAATTTAAAAAAACTAAAACAAAACTAAAACACAATTTTAAAAAAATTAAAAACATAAATATTTAACACAAACATTTAAAATAAAAAATCAAAACTACAGAACTAAATTATATTAAAAATAACAATAAAATTTTAAATTTTAAATATATTAAAAATTAAAATAAAAAATCTAAAATATTAAAAAACAAACAAATTAAAATCTAAATATATAAATCTTTAAAATAAAAATAAAAAAATTGTGTATGGGAGGGCCCCCTCTCCCATAGACTGCATGTTGTGAAATAAGTTATGAAAGGGTTTGAACATCGATTCCAGATTCTTGGATAAATCTATTTGGAAAATGAGGATACATGTATTGTGGGTCTCTAAAAAAACATTTGTTAAAGAGCTTATGGATTAATCTATTTGGAAAATGAGGATACATGTATTGTGGGTTTCTCAATAAAACCTTTGTTAAAAAGTTTATGGATTGCACTCTCAAAATAAAACCTTTGTTAAAAAGTTTATGGATTGCACTCTCAAAATATATCTATCGGAGTATATGGTTGGCAAGAAATCGAGAAATCTTCCAAACAAGTTATTCAAGCCTAAGCTTGTATCAAATAGAGTCATTGCCTTGTTAGCAGAATACATCAACACAAAAGGGTTTTACTCTTGTATCAAATAGAGTCATTGCCTTGTTCGCAGAATACATCAACACAAAAGGGTTTTACTCAATTCTCTTCAAACACATGAACCAAATGAAGAATCTTGGTTGGAACAATTTAGCATTAAAACTCATCCTCCTAAATCTATGGGGATATTAGTCTCATCAATATCAAGGTAGAATATGTGTATGAATCAAAGAAGATTTCTAGGCTTGGAAAACTTAGCAGACTATTAATATTCTACTCTTCTGGAAAGGAAAACTTAGCACTGCTAATATTCTACTCTTAGACAATGCATGAAAGCATAAACATGAGTGGAAAGTGCAAAGGGGTTATTTTATTTATAATTTTAAAGGAAAATTTATAATAACATACTCATGGAGTTTAGGCATGTTTTTTAACCATTTGCTAGAACACTATGGTTTTTAACTAATGTAATTGGAAACTAAATATATGAATCAACATACATAAAAGTTACTTATATTGTATGAAGTATAGAATGAATTGCTATTTCATTAAATGTTATAAACATTTAAGTATTAAAGCATTTATGCTTCTATGAGTTGTATATTGAGTATTCACTATTTTATATTGAAAAGTGAATTTATTTAAATGACATAAATATCAATTTATTAGAATTCATCTATATTTATTTAATTATTATAAGTTTTTTAACATAATATATTTATTTCATAATTTCTTGAATTATTAGAATTAATTGCATTTTCAATTAAATATCCGTTGTGTATTTATTTAAATATTGTAAACATTTAAATTATTTTATGTGTATTTATTTAAATATTATAAACATTTAAATTATTTTCTTTTAAACATATAAATAAATATATACATATTACACAATCTTATGCATCTTGTCAATATCCACTAAACATCTTTTAAAATATAATTTAAGATATATTTTCATATTTGTACAAATATTTAGATCGAAAGGTTAACATCAGGAATAAGTTTTATCCTTAATTTTAGAAGGGGTAATCATGAAACTATAGTCACGATATGAGAAAGCCTCTCATATAGCGGGAAACGACCTAGATGTATGTCAAGCACCATATGTGGATTTATTGTGTGATTGTTTTTATAATGGCACAAAGTTTATTAGGAGATACACATCAACACCAATGCCTTTCAAAGGTATGTGTTGGTTAGTAAAAGGTTTGGATAATATTTTTTATTTTTAGATATTTTTCCCTTCTAGTGACTTGGCCATTGTTTACAGTCTTAGAATATAAGGAATTTGACGAATATTTGGCATCCATGGAATGCTTGGATGGTTGACTTACACTACATCTTATCTTCGATGAGACTTTTAGGAAGGCATGAATCCATGTGTGCTCTGCAGGGTCTATGTGGTTTGGAACAATGGTAGGGAGAAAAATCCTAGCAATTAAGGGGAGTTCATCATGTTAGTAATGTTCCACCACAATATGTTGTCTATAGTTATTTAGTCCTTTGCAGTCAGAAAAACCAAACACCATTGATGCTTCATAGTAAAGCTGCAAAGGATCATCTCCATGCACCTTTGAATTCATTGCTCTACTAGAAGATGGAATATCACAATTTGTTGGAAAATTTTTACCTTGGGGCTGATGAGGTCTTGATCAAGGTTTTTTTCGCATACATCTTCCAATGACCCTTTGATATTTGATTCTAATTTGAGGACAAATTGTATCAAGAGTAGAAGTTAGAGAACTATCACTAGTTTCCCAAAAATCATATACGTATACACAAAAATAGTAATCACATTGTTGGTCATCATGACAAACTTATGATAAATTTGTAAAGTACATTATTCTTGTCTCTATCTTTCTATTGAGCTATCATTTGCTCAATTTGGACATTGAGATCAAAAGTTATGGCCTACGGAAGATGGAGAATCATCCACCATTGATTTATCCACATGAATTATGAGCCCTTGATTAAAAATCTACCCCATTTATCCCACTTATATTGGGGAACAGTTCTCATATATGTTTATAAGAAAAATACATCCCCATATTATTTGTGTGTGAAATAGAGAGAATTATGGAGCCCTTCATAGCTTATGCACAATGTAACTTTTGGTTGCCACCTCATCACCCAATCATCATGCCAAGACACTTTACTAATCATCCGTGTGTCTAATAAATATCATCAAAGTGTCACCCAAGGCTAGTTCCACCTCACTGTCATTTTTTTCCAATACAGTAGGTCCATGTCACTGCCACGTGTCCTGATATGTAGGTCCATGTCACTACCACATGTCCCAATATGGTAAGTCCATGCCACTGCCACATGTCCCAATATGGTAGGTCTATGCCACTGCCACATGTCCCAAAATGGTAGGTCCACATCACTAACACGTCCCAATATTCCAAAGGAGGGGAAAGGTATAAAACTTAGGAATATAATGAATAATTTCGTAAAATAATAAAATCAGAAAATAGAATTATGAGCAATGTGGGGTTAGGAGTGGAAGGTGGAAATGAGGGTATGGGCTCTTGCATCCACAAAAGTCGGAAATAAACTATGTATAAGACTCAGTAAAAACTAAGTGTAAAACTCAATAAAATGACTAAGTCGTGAAGGGTACAATTTGGGTAATTCAACAAAGAAAAACAGTCAAGTGTTAGGATTATTGGGTGGGGAAAAAAGTAGGGAGTATGGGTAGTAGTGAAAATGACTAAGTATGGGAGAATAGAGACTAGTGTAAAGGAATATGGAGAGTAGACAGGAAGGAGACTAGAGTGGAAATAATGAAAAATGGCTAAGTATGTAGTAAGGAGTGGAATAAGGAGAATGAGACTAAGTATGAAGATGTGGATAGAGTAAGGAAAATAATAAAAATGACTAAGTAAAGCAATGTGGAGAGTAAGGAAAATCACTAAGTGTTGGGGGGATTGCAGAATGTGGGAGAAAATTGGCATATCTTGGGCATATGACCTCTATTTTAAATTCCATAAAATGTTGGACGAAGCTGAGACATAGGGATATTCAATGAGAATATGGACATAAGCAATTTCCTTCTTTTAGTATATTTTATTTTCTTCTCTTTGTTCTAACAAAGAAACCATCTTTGTTAGCCTTTCATGATGAAGAACTGCAATACTTAAGATGACTTAAAAATTGTTCGGTCTTCATGATCAATAGGTGAGGCTTATTTGGAACTTTCCAAATTTGAAAAAAAATTGGTCTCCATTTGAAAAAAGCATAGGTTCACATATTTACCCCAGTCACTTAGTTGATGGGTATCAAGAAAACACATCAACAAAAGCGCTCACATCATTTTGACCCTCTTCAATTTCTCTCCAAAACTTGCTCAGGATTGTGCTCCCTCTCTTTCCTTTGACCTTTCCAACATCCCCTTTACTAAAGAATGAAATGGAAACACATTCCACCGATTATTTATTGAGATTTTTTGCAATGACTTCATGATAAAAACAAGTCACAATAGACCCTCGATCTGTTATTAATATCATAGTGGATCCTATTTGTTATGCTCTCAGTGCTACCTGCTTCTCTCCCACTCCTTGGACCCTCCATGGTTTTAATAGGTCTAAGACCAAACCTCTCGACACTATTAAGATCTCCTTATCACTTAGGCCTAAGATAGTGAACACCCATTTTTTAGTACTCCTAGGAGACTTGGAGTATAACATCCTCCTTGTCTTCCCTTGGCTAGATGCATTCATGATTTTCCATTGTATCTTGATGGGGCAGCTCTCATTTTTCCATAAAGGTAAGACTTATTATGTTCAACAAGATATAGCTCCCTTCTCTTACCTCCTCAACACCACATCCACAGCTTACCCCTTCATATCCTTAGTCCAATATCCTAACTTCTTTGAAGCCACTTCCTCTTCTTTTTTATATAAATTTCGTTTTCCTCAGTTGGAATCCTCTCCTAGCCTTGGTATACTTTTTTTCTCATATACAAGAGCATCCCTAATGGCACCCTATGTAGGTCCACCACTTCATTTCCTCCCCCACTCACATTGACTAGCTTGAGAAAGCCTTCTCTTTCTCCTTCATGCCTCACCCTTTTCTTCCAAATGATTGGACTAGGATTCCCCCTTTATCCTCAACTTCATGTTGGTAGCATGAGAAAACTTGAGTCAAATTTACAAGGTCTTCATGCTTTATTATGGATATACTAAGTTGAATTAATCCTCATCCCATGTGGGGAATTTGAGGAGCCAAATTGAATCTCATGTCAATAGCACTATCTATGTCCTACTCATGCAACTCGTGTCTCTTTTTTTTCCTATTCATACCCCCCACCCCCCAAGGCTATTCAAATCCATGTAAAGTAACTCCCTTTATCCCATCATTTCCCTTAGATGCTTTCCCTTCCTAGTCACTCCTCATATGGTTGGTTTCTCCCTAAGGCATTGTTTCAAGAAGGATCAAACTCAAGATGATTGAATCCTAACAAGGATCAACCACTATGTTGTTACTATGTGGCACTAGGCATTGTTGTTACAAGATCACCTTCCTAACCACACATCTCATGTATATTTCATCTCTTCTCTTGCCTTTGTTAAGTTTTCCTTAGCAGTGTCACATATCTTCTATTACCTTCACTAGGTATATCCTAGCATCGTCACCTCCCCTCTAATGCCTTTTCTAGGTCATCCCTAGCATCACAACCTCTCTTCTCTTTCCATTGATCCTATCCCTAGTCCTTTTTGCAAGAGTTGGTGTTGTTATCCCTACCGTGCATGGAGGAAAACCACTAAATTATGTGATGTAGGTACCCAAATTACACCAGGGTATGCCTACACCATTGAATCACGCATATAGATGAGTGTAGGTATCACTCTCTTACCATGCTTACATGTGAATAATTTTATTATCATTTGACTCATTCATGTTTTATTAGATGTACTAGTTTCTATTTCACTAACATGGTAATTGAAACTTTATCATTTTTAAATTAGTTGTTATATCATATGCATGATAGTTAAATCTAATCTCATTGTCTAAACTATTCATATATATTTCATAATTAATCGGTATCTTCCTTACATAGTAGTTAAGCTTGCTTGCTCTGCTATATTTGCATTATTGCTTGTCATTCATCTTTTGTTCATTGATTTTTGTTTCTCTTATGTCATTAATATCTTGTATGACACATTACATAAAGAGATTGGGTGAATTCTATCAAAGCAAGATGGTTTGGACTCTTTGGAGATGAGCACTAGGAGGATGAGTTATCCCCCCCTCCCAATCTTAGAAAACTCCTCAACCCTTTGTTAGACACAGGCCTATTTTAAGGAAAGACCTATTTTTTGAAGAAGAGACCTAATTTTAGAGCACGCGTAACAGCTGGCAAGAAAGCAACATGTGGAAAAGGGAGTAAAAAGAAACATGCAAGAGGAAAATCCATGTGAGAGGAGGCAGACAAGCCTAAACATATTAGGGTTAGGGTTTTTTATAAGGATTGTAATGGCTATAAGCATGTAAAATAGTATAAATAAGGACCTAGGAGGTCTAGTTCAGAAGTTGTTGTTGTTCAGTTTTTGGTTAAGTGGAAAAGATTGTAGATAATCATGGTTGGAAAGTTGTTGATTTGTAGAAGAGTCGAGTAAGGTATATTTTGAGTGTTAGATCACAAGATAAGGAGTCTAGTGTGATCTAGTCCGCCTCATAGAGGTCCCTTGACCTCATTCGGATTGTATGATTGAGGATGTAATGCGCGCAACACTAGATTTTGCAGTAGACTAAATAAAGAGTAGAGAAGCCAAATATTTGTGGACGTAACCCAGGCGGGGGTGAACCATAGTAAATATGTGGTCTATGTGATGTTTAATTGAATGCTTACTTTCTGTTAATGGTTAGTTTATGAATGAATGAATAACTAGATGTATTAGTGTGCATGCACAAGCCTAAAGACGAATGAATCCTAAAAATACTTGAATGAATAACAAGATTAATGAATGAAAAAGATAGAATACACCCCCAGATACCCACTCATTCTTAGACTGCAATCACATGTGTATTGCAGTCACCCAAAGAGTTATCTCGGGTGAGACTACGTTATGTGCAATGCACACAGCGTTTCCTTCTGGTTTACCAGGAGGGTCGATAGTTTTAGAGGGTTTTGTTGGAAACATGTTCAAATATGAACCTGAGCCAGCCCAAGAAGAAGTAGAAGGGATATCTAACCCAACAAATGGTTATGTTGTCGACTAGAACTACATAGGATTGAGTGGGCGATTTGTGCAAGAAACATGTGGAGAATGAAGGTATAGAAGGGAATTTTTAGGCCGTGGAATCCAACAAAGGCAGAGATTGAAAGATGGTTGAAAACAAAGGAACTTGAGTTTGCACAGAAGGATAACAAAAACCCTAAGTCAACACCGCGCAAATATCTAGACAAATACGTGTCTAGTGAATTGCATGAGGTATTTTTCTGTGATTTCCCGCATTTTTTGCAGGAGTGGCTATTGAGGTTAAAAGACAACCACCCAACGAATCGAATCAGACAACTGGAGTGGAATCATGTGGATATCATGCAGTTACAGCAAGTTAACAACAAATTTACGCGCGTAACAGATTTTTGGTTAGACAATATTGTTGCAGGGTTTATCACCAAATTTGCAGTAGATACTGCGAAGTCTTACATCGCAGCAGAGAAATATTTTTCAAAAGGACCCAAAGGAAGGTATATCAAATCATTGTATACTTCAATCAATATTTTATTGTATAACAATGATGTGATTACCATGGAATCAGACAGCTAAACTTCCCTGTGTGTATGGGGGAAGGGGGGAAGCAGTGACATGAAGTTGAGAAATGGAGGAAGAGATGGATAAGGGAAAGAAGAAGGAGGCCATGGACCCAATCATGATGAAGGAAGATCATATCAAGAAGATAGTGGAAAATGATGGAAAGACGCACAGTGGAGTACCCTACCAATATAAGATGAATAACAAGAAGAGAGCCATAGATGATAGAGAGGGTTTGGCAAGTGATGAGGAAGAGGTAGATGATCTCCGAGCTATGGAAAATATTGAGGAAATCATGTGCGCAACATATGAAATGAAAACAGGAGGACCAAGGGCAAGAATACAAGGAAGAACTCCAATCCAGGTCATCGTCAGTGTGGAACCTACAACCCTGTGTGTGACTAACACACCAAAAAGAACACTAGCATTTAGACAACAAAAATTTAGTGGAAGAAAGACAACGGGAAACACATCCAAACAAGGAACAACAACTGGAGGAGCCAGTTCAAGAAGTAACACTCAAATATATACATCGCGCGGAGGTAGTATTTCAACACAATTTAAAATGGCAGGACATGATCCCACGATTAGGTTACCAGACTTTGAGGGAGAGGCATCAGAGGACCCTGAAAAACACTTATTCATCTGTGAGAAGATCTAGGAAGCAAAGCAGATCACAAATGAGGATACAAAACTCATACAGTTAGCTATGATGTTGAGAGACCGTGCACTGGATTGGTACATGAGCCTAGATGTAAATAGTCCACCAGGAGTAACAAGGAATATTACAGACGTGAAAAAACTACTAATAAACGAATTTCAAAAGCCTAGCTCAGAAGATCGGTACATGAATGAAATGATTGAAATTGGGAAAAAACCAGGTGAGTATGTTTGAGAGATTGATCATAGGTTTAAGCGGCTCAAAGGTAAGTTGAAATATTCCATGACTGACATGCAACATAGACATCTATTTGAACTCACTGTTACCACATTCAAAGCCTTACAACTGGAAGGGAACCAGTATCAGAAGACAAGTCCAGCAATAGAAGAGTTGAAGGAGGATCTGAAGAACCTAACATTTCATCTTAACTAGAGTAAGGGAAAAGTAAAAACAGAAGTTGTTTGACATACCACATGAAGTACAGAAGGACACTGCAAGAACGAATGTCCAACTTTCACGTAATACATGGCAACAGGATTACCAAATCATTTGCCAACAAGAGGACCATGGTGCGAAATTTTTAAAACACATGGGCATGATCCATATCATTGTCCAATGATGCAGAAGTATAAGACAGTACCCAAAAGTTCATATTGCAATTTCTACAAGTCAACGGGTCATGATGATAAAGTTTGTAGGACAATGGAGTTGGTGAGAGAAAGAAATTCATATACTTATAGGGTGCAAGAAGAAATTATGATAGGACAAAATACACCTCAGTTCAACCAGGTACCACTACCATGTAACAATGAGCAACAACAATATAATAGTGCACATCCATAATACAACAATGTGTAGCCAAAATATAACCATGTGTAGTACAATCAGGTACCTCAGTACAACGCACCACGAGGAGATCGAGGTGGATACATAGGTGGAGGAAGAGGAGGATTTGGACGAGGTAGAGGACTAGTAGTGTGCCACAACTCCCAACAACCAGGACATTATGCAAGGGAATGTCCACTTCCACCAGCGACATGTATGTATTGTCACGCAGCAGACCATGATATAGAATATTGTTCGACGCTATTGGGGAAGATCCAAGAAAAAAGGAACCAGAACAACCAAAATGTCTAGTGGATCTCTGCAAAAGCTAGGGAGGATGGAAGAAACGTCAATATAGTCACTCAAGGAGGAGCTGAGACAAGATCAGACACATTAAAACAAGATCCAGCGCAACACCAATAAGTTAAGAAGAATATTGAGCCTCAAAAGAAGTTTCATGCACGAAAAGAAAAGGAAACATTCAAGGAGGCCAAACAAGAGCTTCTCAAGCAAAATTTTGCATCTACATCAGTCACACGGAAAACTCAAAACTCACCAATGTATGAAATTTCGTCCTCAATGGACCACACCAATGAATCACAACCTTTAGAGTAGGTAAGTAACATAAGAATTTTTCTATAATCATGTGTTGAGTTATTGAAGGACCCATCATTTGTTAGGATCTTACAAAATCTGTTAGAAATATGTAACATAGAGGTAGAAGGAAATTTAGAACAGAAAACAGTCAATCATCTCCATACAAGAAAAAGGACAAGCAGAGAATTCAGACTAAATGCTAATATTGGAGATTTCAATATGGGAGATATTATACTGGACCTAGGCTCTGAAGTAAATGTCTTACCTAAGAGGACATGGCAGTGTATGGGAGAACCCACACTAAGCTATTCACCTGTCAAGATGAAATTAGCAAATCAACATAGAGTGCTACCAATTGGAAGGCTTAAAGGTGTGACAGTAGATCTGGATGGAGTGAGCACTGTGGCAGACTTTGAAGTAATAGAGATAGTAGATGGCACAACACCTTACCCAACATTGCTTGGACTGGAATGGACATTTAATAACCAGGCCATAATCAACCTGAAGAAAAGGAAAATGACGTTTGAATCAGGTGAATATAGAGTCATTGCACCATTAGATCTCTTAGAAGGAGAAAGGTTTGTATAACCCACTTGTTTGGATCTGGAGGAAATAAACCATTTGTACAGAACCACCACACAAGAAGAAGATTATGTTAACCCAATTGCAGATGGAGTACTCAGCTGGAGAAGCATTACATCATGCACTTTCGATTCAGATACAGTTTTGGAGAATTGGAAACAACAATTACATGAAGTTTCCACAAGAAGGTGCGCCAGAATAGATTGTGCAGTAAGATGGGTTGGTACAGAGATAAGAGAACCTCCCAGTTTTCATGGGATAAATGACCTAGAGGAATTTCTGGCATAATATCAAGAGGAAGTATTAGAAAATCAGAGGCTCTTAGCCCTAGATATTGCACTCAAGGATACACCTGCAAGATGGTGGGGTGCGCACAAGGAAACCTGGTATCAGTGTAAACGACTACTACGTATTATATTTGGCGCAGAGCAAAGGAGCAATAAAATGCAAAGGTATGATGGACAAGGAAAACCAGATGAACACTTGAGAAGTGGAAGGAATAATGGAGGATGACACCACCAGAGGAATGGCCTCATCACTTTATCCATACATTGGAAGGAATTCCAGGGAACTGGTACATAGACCAAGAGATGCCCTGAGGTACTACAGAATGGATAGCATTACAGTAGAACTTTGTAGTAACCTTCTCATTTGAACATGAGAACCCCAACATGGATTCAACATTGAATTTGATGTAGGGAATGATATTTACTAATGAACTAGAGGTTGAAATCGTGACAGAATATCAACAACAAAATAGACAGACAGTCAAAGAGTTACTTTCATGCTATCATGTTGAAGAGGAAGCACTAGATGAAGATGATCCATGCAACATTCAGATTACAGAGATTGAGGGAGGAACAAAGGTGGAAGGTCGTGTTAGCACTAGAAGCCACACCTAGACTGTTATAGGTGTAATCCTAATACCCATCATAATTTGAATAATTAAATCAATTTAAAAGGGTGGATCAGCAAGAAAGAACCATAAAGAGGGAAACTGTAGATTAGTGATCTACCATTGGTCATGGAGTCAACACCACTCTGCATATTGAAGGAAATCAAGCTAAATATTAGGTTAAGAGATTATATGATGATGATTAGAATAAAGGAAGGTGAAAAAAAAAAAAATCCACTAAACAGAGATCCTCTATGTAGAATAGATTGAAAAATGTCTAAACAAAAACAATGATTAGCAGGCCATCTACAGCAGATCCTTTGTTGCTCGGGGATCCATTAATAAAAGGCAGCCTTTGATCCTCAAAACCTACAATATATTCAATCAAGAAGATAAAAATAAATGGTAAAACAAATAATACAAGCTGATAAACAACTCTCGTGAATCTTTAATGGAAAAAATGCTAATTACAATAGGCCCTCGGGCTTACAAATGAGCAGCTAAATTGCTCCCCCAACTCTCTCCTCTCTTGGATCATGAATCCAACCCTTTCCTTATAAAAATACACTTCATATATAGTGAATTATATCTCTCTACTCTAAGGAGGTCGAAACCAAGGAGCCACATAGGATTATCCTACATTTAGGAGTCTGTTACAAAATATTCCAACAAAAACATAACAAATTATTATTTTTTGATATCTTGTATATTGTGATAAATTCCTTTTGAAATGGGTCATGTTGCTTGATCTGGAGACGGAACACATGTCCCTCATGTCCAAATAACTCCTAGGAAACCATTCTAACCTTCCCTGACAACTGGCATCCTTCCCATAGCTCGGATTTGTCAAATTGTTAGAGTCTGTAGCGCCTTTGACAACATGCGCTGCGAACTTTCCTGTAGGTGATGATTTTGACTTTTCTCCTAAAATACAAATTAGCTCGGACCGATTTTTTGTTAGCAATTCAATGGTAATATGGTTTTTATCCACACCAAATTTCATAAGAACCTAGATTGGAATTCAAAAGTTACGATCAAAACATGACTCTGCTATGTGCTAATTGCTACAAATTGTCCCAAATTACTAGTTCGCAACACCAGTGAGTCCAGACGCTACGAACTTTCTTGTAGCATCTTTTTTCACTTTTTCCAAAGCTTCAACACCCCAAAACTTATACCATGAGTCCATGTATTCTACAAAAATTCATTATCTTGATATATAATTGGAGGAAAAACACCAAAACTACTAGTTATAGATCAAAACTCATAGCCATCTCCAAAAAGTTGTAAATGCATATAACAGAAACTTCAACCAAAATTAATGTTGGTTTGGAAGATCAATGTCTTTTTGTTCTGGAGCTTCTTCTAGTAGCCACCTTGTCCAAATCTTATACACCTTAGTGGTATGAAATAGAGCACATTTCAGAAGGGAGGATAAAAGGGACAGCCACTGAGATTTGTAATGAAAGGATGACAAGTGAAATTTGTTTTCTAAAACAAAGTTTCAGCAACATAAATATCAGTTTGTAGTGCCAATGATGTATGCAATTTTAAGCTAGGTTCTACAAATGATTAACCATACACCTCAGGTTTGATAGGGGTATCATTCAACTGGTTAAGACTAAACTTCAAAATGATACAGAAAATGAGAGTTTCAACAATTCTGGAACAGAGGGTTCGCAGCGCCTAGTTCGCAGTGCACACTAGTGATGTTGAGTCAAAGAAACCAATTCAAAGCTCTGAGGTATCAGTGGGACAGATGACTTATTTGCATAGGAAAAGATAAGGTGAGGTTAAGATAACAGTCTGGACTGGTGGGAATATTTTAGAGCGCCATAGAAATGGATTTGAGAGTTGGAAGCAAATTAGCTTGAACAGTTCGCAGCGCCAAGTACAAAATCCAATAGCGTGCTTCAAGGAAACTGTTAGAAATTTCTGTTACAAAATCCTTGAAAATCTAATTAAATGAAGGCGCTGAAAACCACAAAATTCCCCTTGACACATTTCTTAGTTGCAATAATGAAAGATAAGTGCATGACGTACTCATAAGTACACTAAGAACTTTCCTGGTGAGTTGGCAGCAAATACACCTAACCATTTCATGTGCTAATAGGTCCATCTCTAGAGTCAGAAGTATTTGTTGCACCAATCAAATTTAAGAAATTTAATATTGGGACGAATGACAATCCTAAAATCGAAATTATTGGAGACTATTGGGATGAACAAACAGTAGAAAGAATAACAAAGTTATTGTGCGAATACAATGGCCTGTTCCCAACAACCTTTATAGAGATGAAAGGCATAGCAGGGGAGATAGAAGAGATGAATATACCTCTCAAACTTGAGGCAAGACCTGTCAGGCAGATACCTTATAGACTGAATCCAGTGTACAAGCAAAAAGTGAAAGTAGAAATTGACATAATGTTGGAAGTCGATATCACAGAACCACTAGAGGAATCTGAATGGATCAGTATTATGGTAGTCCAAGAAAAGAAACAAGGGGGGATAAGGATTTGTGTAGATCTAAGGAAACTGAAGGATTCTTGCTTACATGACCCTTTACCTACCCCTTTCACAGATGAGGTCTTAGAGAATGTGGAAGGTCAGGATGCATATTCATTTACAGGTGGATTCTCATGTTACCATTAGATCAAATTATCTCTAGACGACAGGTATAAGACTACTTTTCTATAGAATGGGGATCCTACCAATATACAGTCATGCCATTTGGGCTCAAGAATGCACTAGCCATATTTTCAAGACTAGTCATAGTTTCTTTTAAGGAATTCATACATCAATTTCTAGAAGTATATCTGGATGACTGGACTGTATATAGTCTATTAAAAGATCATGTAGAAGTGTTAAGACTCATGTTGGAAACATGCGGGTAATGTCAGATCTCATTGAACATCAAGAAATGCATTTTTGGGACACATTTTGGAATATTGTTGGGACATATAGTCTGTAAAAAAGGTTTACTATTGGATCCTACTAAGATTGTGGTCATTGTAAATTTACCACCACCAAAGTCAGTGCACCATTTAAGAGAAACACTAGGACATACAGGTTATTACAAGAAATTTATAAAAGGTTATGCGCAGATTACTGCACCGATGGAAAAATTGTTAAAGAAGGACACCATGTTTCAGTGGAATGAGGACTTTCAACAAGGATTGGACACCTTAAAATAAAAGATGGTCACAACACCTATCCTAGTATTTTGAGACTGGGAAAATACATTTCATGTGCATGTAGATGCATCAACAATAGCACTTGGAGCAATTCTAGTGCAGCCAAAAGCAGGGGACTTAGAGCATCCTATAGCCTTTGCAAGAAGAAAATTGTCAGAATCAGAGAAAAACTACAACACCACAAAAAGAGAAGGCCTAGCCATGGTATAGGCACTTCAGAAATCCATGCACTATTTACTAGGTAAACACTTTAAAATGTTCACAGACCATTCTGCCATCAAATATCTAGTCAACAAGCCAGTGTTGGGGGGGAGGATCTGTAGATGGCTATTGTTGTTCCAAGAATTTGACTTCGAAGTGATAGTCAAAACAGGGAAGCTGAATGCAGGACCTGATCACCTGTCCAGGATAACTAATGGAGAAGAACCTACTAACTTGGAAGACAACTTCCCCAATGCATGGTTGTTTTCAGTATAGGTAGCTGGTGAATATTTTGTTGATATTGTTGAATTATTACTTACAGGGGTTGCGCCACAATAATTTAGCACTGTGCAGGATAAAAATATGGTAGTCAGAGTTGCAAACTATCAACTTATTTCATGACATTTATACAAAATGGGCACAGACAACATTTTGAGAAGGTGTGTATTGGAACATGAAAGGTCTAGAATTTTGACAGAAGCTCAGGAAGGTATAGTTGGAGGACACTATGTATGAAACGATACCGCGTAGAAGGTATTGCACGCAAGATTATGGTGGCTAGCAGTCCATAAAGATGCCAAGGAATATTGCCAAAAATGTGATGTATGTCAGAGGGTTGGCAAACCTAACAAAAGAGATGAGATGCCTCTGAGACCATAAGTGACTCTGAAAGTATTTGACAAATGGAAAATAGACTTTTTTGGACCTATCAACCCACCAGCAAAAAGGTTAGGAGCTAGATATATCATTACTGCGACTGAATACTTAACAAGATGGGAAGAAGCAGCACCAGTCAAAGACTGTAGCACAGAGACAACAACACAGTTCTTGTTTGAGAAAGTGATCACTAGATTTGGATGTCCAAGGATTTTGATGCATGACCAAGGCACTAATTTTAACAACAATATCATCATGGCTATGACTGAGGAGTTTGAAGTTTATCACCAGAAGAGTACACCATACCATCCTCGGGAAAATGGAATGGTAGAAGCTTTCAATAAGATCTTAGAAAATGATTTGACTAAGATCTGCAATGTCAACAAGGATGATTTGGACTTGAAAATATCAGTAATACTATTGTCATATAGGACAATGTATGAATTTTACATGACATACACCATTCATATTGGTGTATGGGCAGGAAGTGGTAGTACCATCAGAATTTTTGGTACCCAGTATGTGCATAGCAGCAATTACCAACATGAAAAAAAGAGGCGCATTAAATGAGAGGTTAAGTCAAGTAATGGAAATGGAAGATGACAAGATTCTGGTAGGATTTCACCAGGAAGTACAGAAAGCAAGAGACAAAGCCTACCATGACAAACATATTAAGAAGAAGATTTTCAAGGAAGGAGACCTAGTCTTTCTCTATGACAACAAATTTTTCCAACATCCTGGTAAGTTTAGAATGCATTGGATAGGGCCATATGAAGAAAATACTATCACAGATGGGGGATTTGTACAGCTAAAATACTTGGGAGAATAGAACTGAAAGGAATGATCAACGGTAGTCGACTGAAATTGTACAGGGACAGTCGACCGAAACTGTACACGGACAATCGACCTACTAACTCTTAAAAGTTACAACGCAGTGAAAAAGGGCATGTATATAGTGTACTATAGCAGAGATTAGGACAGAAAATGATAAAAATACATAATAAAAAAAAGGAAAAAGAAATAAAAAAGTAGAAAAGAAAGAAAATACAAAAATATTGGGAAATATTGTGCGCAGAGATGGTGGAATCGGCACGAAAAAAAGAAAAATTAACTATGTGCAACATATGCTTGACAGAAAGCAAAACACCACGCACTAAGAAAAATTCATAACAGAAATACACAGCGCACCGAAAAAGTGCAATGCACCGAAAAAGGGTTCAACGGTCGGAAAAGCAAAAAAACAATCGTTAGGGGAAAAAAGGCGAGAATTGGGCATTTATGAAACTGAATGAAGTGTACTCGACAAGCTTCAATGCATCAATAACAGCCAAAGAAGCTTCTATGAGAATATTTAGGGCATAAATGATGCCTTCTATATAAAGTGGAAACACGGGCCAAACAAGAATTATTGTACATTTGCAAACTCGCGAACCTAAGGAGCATGAAGACAAGAGACTAGTAAGTGAATTCAGAGATCATAGACACTGAAGTTCACTCAGAGAAGCAAGAAGTACCCACAATGGAACCTCTAAATATTGGTGCACCAAGCCAAACTGCATAGAAAAAACATAGCAGTCTTTGGTCACCGAAGAAACCATAGAGGTGGAGCAAGAAATGACACAAAGAGAGGGAATCGTCGATGTCGAAGAAAATCCCTCGCCACAGGCTGAACTGGTGAGTGAAACATTGGTCGAGGAGGAAGAACAAGCCCTGACGATGGCCGAGATGGAGATTGGCTCACACGACAGTGTATAGGGTCATGAACCAATCACCACAGGTAACCCACAACAATCTGTGAGGGTCGAAAAAACCCACAGAACAAATGGTGGTGACAGTGACTGGACAGAGTTTGTTGGTCCGACACCACAATCGGTGGTAGGGTCTGCGCAGAAGGAAGAAGTACATATTGAATACATCATAGAGCAGCCAGATTCAAGCAGGGAAGACAGAGAACCAGAGATTGGGACCTCTATCGTGCCAGTAAGAATAAAGGGTAAACAACCCATCACGCGGTCCCCACACAAGCAGCTCGATGGCTCAACTGTGTTACTGCGCATTCCAGAGGGGGTGCAGGCCACGCCAACACTACTGGGTTGTGTGGAAAGGCAGAGATACACAAACCATGATGTCTCTGACACCAGAAAATTCCCAGAATTTTTGCAGCAGGTGTACATGGAGAGAATGGGCACGAGACCATTTGGAGACCCATTGTTGCAGCCAAAGCAATGGGCGATAGGCTTGGAAAACACAGGGATCTTGAATTTGGTAGAGATTCCCCACTTCAACAGGGGGAAAGAGGTGATGTTGGCCCTTGACCAAGTTTTGGGAGATCCTTGGTCAAGTTTGACCTATTTTGGGACTTCGACAACCTATCGAAGGAGGAGCGCAAGATGAAGTAGAGCTCGTGGGATCTCAGCCCCTTTTTGGGTCCTATTTGGGGTTTGGGATTATGTAATGGGTATGGGATGTCGGCCCATGGGTTTACCCATGTTTAGGCCTAGTTTGTAAAGTATAAATAGATGTCTAGGCAATGTAAGGAGGGGCATCTATGTGATGTTAGGCCAATGTGTTAAGTGTTAGTGATCGATCTATGTGATCAAAGGATTGTAAGTGATATGTGCATAATGTGGGAATATTGCAGAGCTGAGTGCAAGTGACTGTAGAGGGCTTAGTGTTGTAACCTAGCTCGGGGAAGGAGGATATGGAGAGGTGCGCGCAGATATACTGTCCTATGCGGAGTAGGGTTTTTGAGGCTCTGTGCATGTAACCGATTAATAGAACATAATAGAAGAGAAGAAGAGTTGGTGGATGTAGCCCTAGGTGAGGGGTGAACCACGTATATGTTGTGTTGCTCTGCCTTGTGCAATGTGTTGATATGATTACACGTTAATGTGATTAGTGCTTTAGTATAGATGAATGATTTGTTGATGCTTAGTGCTTAATAATATGGATAGATGTTAGATTTGACTGATATACATATGCTTACTGTTGAATCTATTAAGAGTTGATATGCCTCGTCATGCTAAGTGTTGTTAGATGCTATATCTGGTTGGATACTGTGTTGTGTTGTAATTAGGGTTTAACTGTGTTGTAGCTAAGAACTGAATATTGATAAGTATAACTACTAAGTGCTCTATTAAGTGATTAGAATCACATATCTGTGTCCCATCTAAGGTTGCAGACATCTGAGTCCTGCAACCACCCCTACCTCTACCTCGGGTGAGACTTCATCTGCTTTGCAGGTGTTGTCGAAAGGGTCGGTAGTTAGGGTTTTCTTGGTGCATTGTTATAGGGTTGAACCCTGGGTCTACCCCTGTGCCAACAAATGGTTCGTTGCCGGGACCTGAAACTATGATTGTTGAAAACTGAGAAAGAAGAAGCTTTATGAAAAAATCTAACCTGAGATTATGAAAGCTCTATGCATAGACCTGTCGCTCTAGTGCACAGTACTCTACTTGGTTTGTGAAGCTTTGTGCTAAAGAAAAGAAGTCTGATCTGAAGAAAAGAGGTAATATATGAATGCTTTGTGCTTTGATAAAGGTAAGAATAGTGAAAAGTCTTAGATCTAGAAACTTTGTGTTATGTAGAAGTAATATTAATGGAAATTTTTGTTTCTAAAGTATGGATCTAGGCATGTTTTATAAGATTTGTCCTAGCTTGAAAACTAGGGCACTAACAGACGAAAGAAGATGTGATATAAGTAGATATGATAAGAATAGTGAAAAATATGTTATACCTATGTATAGAAAGAATGTTTGGACTAACAAATGGATGCAGGACCCTAGAAAGAATTTTTTGCAGGTTAGCTACTATGATCCTCGCGTGCAGTACGGGAAAGGCTGGGGATCATTTAAAAGAAAGAGAGGATTAACCCTTTTCTACAGTTGCAGAAAACCAGGACATCTTGCTAAGGAATGCCCTCGAAGAAGACCTAGTTCCCTCTGTTACAAAGCTATGGACCATGAAGTTTTGGATTTCCCTAGAATGATTGCTCAGCTTGAAAGGATGAATATGAGACAAGAAGGCCATGAGAAAGATCAAGCAATTGAAACCAAGGAAGAACCATAGAAGGAATCAGAGAAAGTATTGCTAGAGATAACAGAAACCCTGAATGATCATCGACAAATCAGTTTATCAGAGGTCTTCAAAGAAAAAGAATGCATTGAAGCACGAATAGGAGACTTTGACATTGACTATGTTCTAGATGAAGAAACACAAGTGAATATCATGAGAGAAAGAACTTGGGAACTTTTAGGAAAGCCTGCTATGATTCCTTCATTGGGAGGAATAGGTTTATTTAGAGGAAAGTTGATAAACCTACGTGGAAAGCTCACCCAGATATCTATGGATGCCAATGGAAATTCGATAGAGGAGGAATCTGAAGTTGTTAAATTTTATGAGGACAGTGCTCCATTTACTATGTTGCTCAGAAAACCTTGGATTGAAAGAGATTGAGCCAGAAGGGAAGAAAAAGAAGTCTTAGAACAAAAGAAGCAAGAGATAAAAGATTTCATGACTAGGAGGATCGCACACTTAATTGAAGAACAGGAGAACTGAGCGAAGATATTTAAAACCAAAGACTGTAATGTTGAGGTTGGAATAACACTAGAAGACCCACAGAAGATTGCAGTACCTATTCCAGATACAGATGAAGTATTACCCCTGATTTCTAGGAAAGAATCTCAACAACGCAAAGTTACTATGCCAAAAGAAGATAAGAATCAGAATGGAAAAAGGAATGTCGAGATAAAATTCACTGGGAAAAAGGCTAGAAAGCTAAGTAAGAAGAGAGCTAAGATCGAAAAATTACAGAAGGATCCAAAAGGAACTTCACAGAAAGAAAATTTGCAAAAATGGAACTTCGTCGGGATATCATAACAGCATCACATGGCACTTCGCCAAGGCGAAGCAATATAACCGTTGGGACCAGTATATCCGTTAAACTGACTCCCAGAATGGGAAGAAAGACATTAATGGTCAGACAGCTTGCCACCAAACCGTTGGGACCGCGCCATAATGGACAGAACTAAGTTAATGAAGGCTTATTATCCGTTGCAAGAGATTCCTTACCAAGCATCTATTTATCTCATTGTGCCATGCACTGAGAACACTTTTTGTTAACCGTGAATTTGAGCCCGCAGATTAGTTGATTTCGCATAGTAATCATCGCGCTCTTTCCATCTATCCCACTGCATTGAGAGATTATTCTTCAAACCCGATATTGTTAACCCCAAGCGTGTATGCCGGACAAATTTAGCCCTGCAGAGAAAATTGTAGAGGAAGTTCTCATCGACCTCATGACCGAAAGAGCAATGTTGATGTTTGCAGGTATACAAGCGTCATCAATGAGAGGACTGCAGGCCTCTCCGTCGACTGCTCACGGAGCCGGATCATCCCGACCATCAGTAGAGAAGTGAACCAAGCATAAAGACGATCTAGCCAATGTGAAGTTGATCCCATCTATATTACCCGACTATATCCCGCCTCTAGCCGGCGCGATAATTCGTGATAGTGTACCCAGAGATTTCGAGTACACCATGGTCACTGCATACCTCCCGAAGGGGTTACGCACAGTTCGAGCGCAGCAAGACAAGATCGCAGCGTTGAAGTTCAACGATTTCAACCTCGGAGATTGCAAGAATCATAACATGCTCTCCCCATACAAGTACCTAACCATAATGAAGGGGAAGAACTCAAAAATCATCCCTCGGACGTGGATGATGAACCTCGCGCAGTCCACCTTGCTAAATGTCATAAAGAGCCCACACTTCGAAAGACACCAGGGAGTCAACGCCTGTGTCAAGTTGCTACTGTTGTGTTACCATGGCATCTATTTATGGATATATCGTCGTATTAAATTCGATCTGATGTTGATCCATAGGATCACAGGTTTGAGTATGCAAGGACATGACCCGCAAGAGTTCTACCTAGGAAAAGCCACAGATCGCGTGCTAGCACAAAAGATTAAGGACACATACGGCGATGTCGAGAAGGGGACACGAGGCTACAAGGTAGCCTCCATTCATAATGGCATAGTGTGCCTAGCATGTCAGTTAATAGCTGGGAAGCTAGTACGCAAGAACCGACCCACATAGGTCACGGGCTTTGTCGTCGACCTCGCGGGAAAGTGTGTGGAAGGCCTGCAGATGAACTAGGTGAAGTACCTAGTCAACCAGCTTGAGCTAGACTGTCGTGAAACCCAAGATCAGGGCTACAAGTTCCATTTCAGCTGGCTCCTGATGTTTATCACCTTTGTTGCCTGGGAAATGCCGGAAGGTGTCACCTTCCTAGATATCGAACCATTTCAGCCGCTTGTCGCGAAGTTTTCTACCCTTTGGTATTCGAGTGATATGAACAAACAGTGGCAGTCGAACATTTTTTTTCATACCTATTACCTTCAGCTAAAGAGAGCCATCGAATTTGAGCCTCGCATGACTCTGAACGCCTTACAGAGGTTATGACCCCTTATGAAGTTCAGTGCAGATCAACATTTCATTTACATTACAGCGCAAGCCGATGAACACAAGGAACAGCTCCAGTCGTACTATAATCTACAGAAGAAGACCTGGAGGAGATCACTAAGGACTAGTCCGCAGACCTCCTTATCCCTGCAAACCCTACAGAGATGTTTGATCCTGAACTGGACAGCCTGGAGACCACTCACAAAGAATAGGACACACCTGGAACCAGCAGAAGATAGAAGACTAAAGAGGTCCAAGATTTAAGCAGCGCCTCAGAGAAGACTGCTTTCATATCACCTTAGCGAGGAGGTGATGGCGATGTAGAAGAGATGAAGGATAGAGAAGTTGAACAAAATAAAGGTGAAGTAACACTGCCTAGAGATGAGGCTAACCCCTTGAAGAAGAGGAAGGTTTCTCCCCCAAAACCTTCTTCCTGGAAGAAATCAAGAGCCACAGTGACCAAGATGCGGACTACACTTACTCCTGATGACTTTGACTTCGTCATAGCAGCTCTAAATGATGCTTCATTGGAAATCACGGAGAAACAAGGAGAGAAGTAGGAGGAAATGTATGCAGAATTGAGGTCGAGCTCTGAGGGATACAGCAGGCTCTTCAGTCCAATTGTGTAGTCTCCACTGTGCCCCTGCCATCGGGAGAACAAGAATTGGGAGATGAGCCAGCCCAACTCTACCGACTAGCAGATGCAACTGAAGCTCGCCTTCGACCAGCACAAGAGGAAATGGAAAAATCCACCCAGGATTTGATGCAAGTACAAGGAGTACATGTAGAACAACGACGATTTGCAGAGCAGGAGAAGATTGCTTTCCAGACAAAGTTTGACAAGGAGAAAGCGCAAATGCAGCAAGAAAAGGAACAATTGCTTACAGGGCAACTGAAGGTAAAAGAAGCGGTCAACAAAGCACTTCGCTCTGTGACAGGCTTAGATCCACAAGCATAAGACCGGGTTGAGAATCAAGCAGAGCAGCTCACGGAATCCATTCAGTAGCTACAGCAAAGAATAGCAGATTTAGAGCTCCGCACAGTGCCCAGCACTCTGCAGAATGTCAGAGATAAAAGAGAAGCGACTGCCCAGAGCATAATCGAGAGAATAAAGGATTTTGCCATGGAATTCAAGTAACTCAATGATCACAATGCCCAAACTTATGATAAACTCACTAAGAATGCAGAACTAAAGGCACTAGAGTCACAGCTCCAGGAGGCAAAGCAGCAAGCAGAGAAAATACAGACGCAATTGAAGCCCCTGTCAACTGTGGAAAGAATGAAACAATCCCAGGAGCAGCACACTGCCCAGCAGCAGGTTCACATCATTCAGATCAAAGTCATGGAAGTGACTCAAAGACTCCAACCTGTACAGGACGAGTCTTACCAACTATTCACAGAGATCGAATGTCGAGGAGCATAACTGGAGCAAGTTGTTGCTACAGCAGAACAACGCCTAGAAGGACCCGTGAATGAGGTAGTCATCCAAGAGTTCATTGCACAAGAGGTCGTGGCACAATAACAAGTCGAAGCAGCTCGAGACAAGCTCGAGTCTTTCGAAGCAGAACTACCTAGATTAGAGTGACTCTGGACGAGTCACAAGTGAGTGTTGGGGGCTTGTTGGCCCTTGACCAAGTTTTGGGAGATCCTTGGTCAAGTTTGACCTATTTTGGGACTTCGACAGCCTGTCGAAGGAGGAGCGCAAGATGAAGAAGAGATCGCAGGATCTTGGCCCCTTTTTGGGTCCTTTTTGGGGTTTGGGATTATGTAACGGGTATGGGATGTCATCCCATGGGTTTACCCATGTTTAGGCCTAGTTTGTAAAGTATAAATAAATGTCTAGGAAATGTAAGGAGGGGAATCTATGTGATGTTAGGCCAATGTGCTAAGTGTTAGTGATCGATCTATGTGATCGAAGGATTGTAAGTGCTATGTGCATATTGTGGGAAGCTTGTAGAGCTGAGTGCAAGTGACTGTAGAGGGCTTAGTGTTGTAACCTAGCTTGGGGAAGGAGGATCTGGCGAGGTGCGCGCAGATCTCCTATCCTATGCGGAGTAGGGTTTTTTAGGCTCTGTGCATGTAATCGATTAATAGAAGATAATAGAAGAGAAGAAGAGTTGGTGGACGTAGCCCCAGGGGAGGAGTGAACCATGTATATGTTATGTTTCTATGCTTTGTGCAATGTGTTGATATGATTATATGTTAATGTGATTAGTGCTTTAGTATAGATGAATGATTTGTCGATGCTTAGTGCTTAATAATATGGATGGCTGTTAGATCTGATTGGTATACATATGCTTAGTGTTGAATCTATTAATACCTTATATGTTTCTTCATGCTAAGTGATGTTAGATGCTAGATCTAGTTGGATACTGTGTTGTGTTGTAATTACGGTTTAACTGTGTTGTAGCTAAGAACTGAATATTGATAAGTATAACTACTGAGTGCTTTGTTAAGTGATTAGAATCGCAGATTTGTTTCCTAGCTAAGGTTGTAGACATCTGATTCCTGCAACCACCCCTTCCTCTACCTCGGGTGAGACTTCATCTGCTTCGCAGATGTTGCCGAAAGGGTCGGTAGTTAGGGTTTTTTTGGTGCATTGTTGTAGCGTTGAACCCTGGGTCTGCCCCTATGCCAACAGGTGAATAACTACGTCAAGCAGTTGATAGCAGTCCTCCATGGAGGATTCTTATGGTTATAAGAACATGTCTCCATTAACGTTGAAAGCATTTCTTTCATCACAGGTATGCCATCAATGGGAGAGAGTCTCACAAAGTACCTGGACAAAAAAAACAAATAAAAAGCTCTCACGGAAGAGATGAAGAATACATACGGGACGGAATGAGGCTCTCGCGGCATAATTATCAAGAGAATCATCGATGTCGCCACCAGGATGGCCATGAAACTAATGGCATGCAAATTTCTAAGTAAATGTCGCAAGGAGGAGGTCCCTGCAAGGGTAGTCATAGCAACAACCCAGTG
The DNA here is from genome assembly GCA_009831015.1 of Picea engelmannii. NCBI lineage: Eukaryota > Viridiplantae > Streptophyta > Pinopsida > Pinales > Pinaceae > Picea > Picea engelmannii. Next base: position 642,910 of record ML779665.1, read on the forward strand.
CGCAAATGACACCATGATCATTTCGGCCCCATATTTACTAAACCTATTCCTAGCCGACTGGAAGGATGCGCGGGACTTAGGAACAGAGTTCCACTACTCCTAGTTGTTTATCCTGATAGCCCTAATCTGGTGGAAAGAAACTCCTTACACTTGTTTTTGCGATAGAGTAGGTCGTTGCCGCACAGCGTGGTACACTTCAATGGGAAGCACTTCGGACCCCAAGCGAAGAAGTGGAAATGTCGATACCTTTGCTCAGTATCTCAGTGACATCCAAGACAGCATAGCCAACACTTGGAGGATAACTCCGGAAGTGGTCACACAATATCAAGGAATATCCAACTTTAGGGCTATGCAACATAACATGTGGATCCAAGTGGGCAAGGATCCAGTGAAAGAATGGTTGCAACTTCAATTCTGCATCAGTGTAGAGGAAGTAGAAATGGAAATGCGAGACTAGCAGGATGACTAGAAGATCTCAGTCATCTCCAAGGACATGCCAAAGGGAAAGGAAGTGGAATCAGGGTCATCCAAGACACCTGCAGGAGACAACGTTGCACCCAAAAACCAACACAGCAGGGGAAGCCCAATCAAAAACCAGCGTAGCAGAAGAAGGGCAGTGCTCCAAAGAAGGACGTGCAGTTAGGGAAGAAGGACACTGCCCTGGCGCAGGAAAAATAAGGAAGGGGGGACACAATGACATAGGAAACCCCTTCAGTAGCTACTCCACTAGAAACGGAGCCACCCAAGCATCCAATTATACATATAGGGGGGGTGCGCAAGAAGGCCAAGGCCCATAAGCAAATACAAGAGTATACAATCATCGAGGATGATGTCGATCTTGTTGTAGAGAGAGTACAGGATCGTGCAGCGAAGGAGTTTGAAGAGGCCAAGAACCAAAGAGGAAGGATACAAAATGAGTTGGCTGCTATCAGGCAGGTCTTAGAGAAAATACAAGCAGCGCAAAGGCACAAAAGGGGAACAAAATTGATTCCCCCTAGCAGCAAAAGCAGAGGAAAGGACCGCGTAGAATGAAGAGGACACCATCCAAACTATAACGCAAGCAAGTCTGAGTTTCCAAATAACAATAGAGATGATGCAGATAGATGAGGCCACAGATCAAACACAACTCAAAGACCTGGCGCAGATACAGTTGGTATTGGAAAAAATACCAACAAAGGCATTGTATAGACTGCAAGTCAATGTCGCGCTGGAAGTGCATTTGCAAGCTAGAACATATACAACAAAATTGCAAACAACCATAAATGACAAGGATGCATTGGAACTGGTGTTCGAGCAGGTAAAGTAGGAGACGAAAGAGGAAAAATAACATGCGGACAGGTTAGAGTAGAAGCTAAAGGAAGTCTTCACAAGAATTCCAAGCAACGTGCAGGTAGCCGTGACAAATGCGGAAAAACAGATCCAAATCATTGCGCAGACGCTCGGGGACTACAAGAAGGAGATCAAGGAACTTAAAGAAAAATTAACCCCGACTACTCCTCCTGAAGTCTTGGTTGAAAAGGAACAACAAGCATCCCTACAAGTGGAGATGATGGAGAAAGAAGCTGAAAAGGTCACACAATTATTTGACAGGACCGTGCAACTATAGACGATGTTGGAAGAGGATGATAGAGTCCAACAATTAGACCAACAAGAGGAGGTAATCAGCACTGCAACCCAAGAGTTGAAGCAGCGACAAAAGTCCATGAGCATTACAAATCTAGTGAAGGGCACGTAGGAAATGAAGACCCTGCAGGCAGAACTGAAGACTGCGCAGAACAACAAGCAGGCCAGGCAAGCCTAGTTAGAGCCTCTCCAAGAGAAAGCAGCACAAATAATTGCGAAACTGGAGAAGGAAAATACAAGAATGGCTGAGGACCATGTTGAGAGTGTAGAGTCTCTTAGGGAGAATAAGACAACGCAGAGGGTAGAAGAGATCACAGAGAAAGTTGTGCAGGCTAGAGCAAAAGGAGAAGAGTTAGAAATAAAATTCCACATCTTGGCAGAGGTTGTTCAAGGAACGTGCACTACCTGAGTGGCTCAGGGAGAGCCACATGTTAGTGTTGGGTGCCTATTGGATGCGGGCCTATTTTGATAAAATACCTATTGTTGGAAGAAGATACCTAATTTTGGGTCACGCGCAACAGTTGGCAAGAAACAGCATGTGGAAAAAGGAGGAAAAAGCAGCATGCAAGAGGAAAATCCATGTGCGCGGAGGCAGACAAGCCTAGCCATATTAGGGTTATGGTTTTTGATAATGATTGTAATGGCTATAATCTTGTAAAAGAGTATAAATAAGAACCTAGGAGGTCTAGGTCAGGAGTTGTTGTTGTTCAATTTTTGGTTAAGTGGCAAAAGATTCTAGATAATTGTGGTTGGAAAGATGTTGAGTTGTAGAAGAGTCGAGTAAGGTATATTTTTAGGGTTAGATCACATGCTGAGGAGCCTGGTGTGATCTAGTCCACCTCATAGAGGTCCCTTGACCTCATCTGGATCGTATGATTGAGGATGTAATGCGCGTAGCGCTAGATTTTGTAGCAGACTAAATAAAAGAGTAAAGAAGCTAAATCTTTGTGGATGTAGTCCAGGAGGGGGTGAACCATGGTAAAATCTGAGGTCTATGTGATGTTTTATCGAATGCTTACTTTCTATCAATGGTTATTTTATGAATGAATGAATAACTAGACATATTAACGTACATGCATGAGGTTAAAGATGAATGAATCCTAGAAATACTTGAATGAATAACAAGATTAATGCATGAAGAAGATAGAATACACCACCAAATCCCCACTCATTCCTAGACTGCAAGCACATGTGTATTTCAATCACCCATAGAGCTATCTCATGTGATACTTTGTTGTGTGCACTGCACGTAGCGTTGCCTTCTGGTTTACCAGGAGGGTCGATAGTTTTAGAGGGTTTTGTTGGAAACCTGTTCAGATTTTAACCTGGGTCAATCCAAGAAGAAGTAGAAGGGAGATCTAACCCAACACCCTTCCAACATAAAGGATGAATCACACTATAATATGTGTCATCAATCCCTACAAAATATCACTAAGAATCCATCATGCCCTGGTGTCTTATTTGATCCCATAGACCACAATGTCTCTTCTATATATTCCACTCCAATTTCTTCAAAAACTTGAGATTGTATTCTTCTAAAATTAGGTTGGGGATGCCACTGATAATGTCCTCCCAAGCCCTACTAATGGGGGTAGGTTTACTTTATTTGTATAGAGTGATATAGTGCTTATGTTTTTCTTATAATATCTTATCAAATTGGTGAACACAAATTCCATCCGCCAATGATATTTCTAGCACATTGTTTCAATATCTTCTTATAGAAGCCTTCTTGAGAAAACGTTTAGGTTTATGCCCCATAAGTTAGCCATAGGTTGCAAGATTTGAGCCTCTATTACTCTTCTTCATCTTGTTTGGATTTAAGGAGGTTTGGTGTAGCCATCTTCTCCTTTGGTAGGAGAGTCTTTGTCATCTTTGATGATTCCATGTCAAGTTAGATTGTTGTTAGTTGTTCACTGCATTTAGCTATGATCTGTGTTAGTGGGACAAACCTACTTTTCCCACTCTTGAAGATTTATTTTTACCTCCTTGACGTTTTTGTCCCACACAAATAAAGGTGAGCCCTACACTGGGAGTTCCCATCCCACTTGCACAAAGTCCCAAACTTTTGAATGTTGAAGCCATATTAGATTGAGTTTAGATGGCATTGAGCCATAATTCTCTCATTTTTCCATATTTGGTGATATCAACTTATGATCCAATACAAAGGAGGGGATGATTTATAATTGTTTTTGGATGTTCTCTAAAAGGAAGGTACCTTGAATTAAGAACCAGTCCAATTGTCCCATTATGTCCCCACGTATCATTTATTTTTTATTCCAAGTATATCTTCCTTCATGTGGGAAAGGGTATATCGAGTCTCATTTGGATATCAAGTCACCCACCATTTCCCAATAGGGATCTCTAATATACACTCAACCTCTTATCTCCCATGTCCTAAGTATAATGTTCAAGTATCTTTCTATTATTCATCTTTCCAATGGATGCACCTCCTTGAATAATTTAAACGTCTCCCAACATTTGTTTCTCTTGAGGATTATTGGAAGCATGCGTGTTCAAGACTTACATGTGATCCTCATAAGCTCATTCCCTCATATGAGTAAAGATATAGTGTTTCTATGTATGCATGAACATAATTCCAATCCTAGAGTGTAACAATACCTCCTAATAAGCCATGAGAATTGTTGCAAATAGATTGACTATATTTTTGTATTTTATCTATCAAATAAAAAAATTAAGTTTCCTTGAACTTGGTTTCTCATAATAACATCATTGTTGGTTATTCATCTTTTATGAGGTTTCTAATAATATCTTTCTTTTATTTGTTTCCAACAACTTTGCACCGCCAAGAAATGCACTTCACTCTTTATTTTGTTTAGGTTTAATCCCACTTCCAAAAGCAATTGGAAAGGTGCCCTAGGCCCCCAAAGCCTTGCTTATATTTTCTTCTTCTCCCCTTTGGTATTCATTTGATTTCCTCTCTATGGTGCATTGGATTTATGGGTATGCCCCTCCCTCCTCTTCTTCTATGGGGTGGTCATTGTTTTTCCTTTTTGGTTTCTCAACAATGTCTTGGCTTCACTAAATCCATATCTCCCCTTGTTCTACTTCCTCTTGGATATCATTCTCGGTCAAAACAATGATGCCATTTTCTACAAAATTTGTCAATGGTTCCTAAGCTATATTGTCCTAATTCAAGGTGAAAAATAAAATGACTAGAAACATTCAAAGAAGAATTTGCGGGAGGGGAATACCCTTCTGGGGGGGTCTAGGAATAACATACTTATTGTTACTACTTCTTGAGCTTGCTTCATGTTACCTTCCTTCTCCCACCTTGCACCATTAGAATATATTTTTACTTTAGTTTTTTCATGATGGTTCAAAGCTTTTTGCCCTTTAATTTTAGTGCTATGTTCCTCTAGACTCGATATGTCGAATCTATTCCTTGTTAATTATTATGGTGTCACTTTTTCTATGGGACCTTGTTTGGTTCTTTCTGTTAGAGGTGTTTGGTTCTTTCTGTTAGAGGTGTTTGGTGGTTCCTTACAGTTTTCTTTGGCTATGATGGATCATTTTTCACATGCCAAAGCATCTTGATTTGTTTGTTCACTTGAGATTTTTCTTACAATATTTTGCAACATTCCCATATTCATGACAATTGTTGCAATTGAATTTTATTTGTTCATAATCAAGGAATTGAATATGACTCCATTCTTGCATGTTCAATTACACTACCTCAAGTGGCCCATCATTATTTTTATCCACTTCCACAGAGATCTTCACACAAGAAAACTATCCTACTTTGGGCTTTGTCCTATCCACATATCGACTAGTTCACAATGGAGGTGAGTGATTTGTTATCACGTAAGATGAACATAAGATGCAACAAATGCACCCACACAAACACTTTTGTCAAAGAATCCTCTTCAAGGTTGAATTCCAAGGTCCATTTGTTCAAGTACACAAGGGCCCATGAAGTAGGGGTTGTTCTTGAAGATTAAACCGTTATCTTCCTTCATATTGAAGAGGAATATGCAATAACTTTTGCCACAAAAGAATGTATCTAGTTTCCCTTTCATTAAAGATAACTAGTTTTTCCACACCCATGTCTCCATCAATTTAGGGGCTACTAAAGGAATGTCTATGTTGGATATTTAATTCATATTTTTGACAGAACAAGTTGGTTTCCTATGGTTTTTGGCCGCTTTGTTTCTATGTTTTTCATTTCTAGCTTAAATGCTTTGACCTTAGTTGAAAAGGATATGTAAGGAGAGATAGAGTTGCTCCCTCCTCTTGGAACCACCATGGGAGACTCCAAACCCTATTGTCTCAGTTTCCAAACCTTAACTCCTTTGTCTTGGAAATATCATCCTTAACATTCATCTAAGTGGCTATTATTATCCTAGTGGAGCCACTCTTTATTACAATCGATTAATTAGTTCATGAAAAGTCAAGGACTATACATCTGGCTTGTGAGTCAAAGTAGTTTGACTTGGCATTACTTTGATTTGCATAAAATTTGATAAATGTTTTCTAAAGTTCTATCAAAAATGGATTATTAAATGGGTTTTTTTATAAAAACTAATATAGTTTTCTTAACTTTTAAATCACATGATTTTAATTTTCCATTCACCCTTAATCGATCAATGTGACTAAATTCCCCTGGTCTCCATGTCATGTTTTTCATAACAATTAAATAATTTTAAATAATCATTAAAAAAAACCACAAATACCACATTTCATCCAACAATGAAGAAATGATTTAGCAATAAATTTGAAGCAAAATACATACAACAAAGAGATCAATCAACGAAAGGATTTTGACATTTCTAAATTTTATGATGAAACATTATACATAATTCTGATGGTGACCATGAATGAATGCATGAACTTCTTAGGTTTTGGGATTTCTAACTTTCATTATGAAACATTATACATAATTCTAATGGTCACCATGAATGAATGCATGAACTTCTTAAAGTATGATTACCAAATAGTTTAAAAGACAAGTGTGCATGCGAGCACGCACGGGTTGAACATTGTATAATTGTAGCACGATGTGCACATTTTCTCTTCAATATTCTAGAGATTAATATTATGTTCATATATTATAAGTCCAAAACTGGTCAAAATCTCTCTCGTAGCTAATTAATCCTATTTTACTATACAATTTTAAGCCACCTATTTTATCAAGTAGAGAGAATTTAAATGTGAAACATGGAAAGAAAACATACCAACTTATCACATAGAATCCCATAGCTACCAATGTTTAATAGTTACTTTGATGCAAACATGAAAACCTAACACATTCTTAGAGAGTATAGGTTATAAAGTTAGGTTGGAAGAAAGGAGAGTGTGTGGTGTATTGGAGAAATAGAGAAAGTTCATATTCATCCTCATTTTTTCACTTTTATGAACTTATTCCTTGTGAGATTCACAACCATAGAGGAATGAGATGTTATGCATTCCAAATCCTCATGTTGATCATTGACACTAAAGAAAATGACAAATATTATTCACCAACCTGTCGGTCCTCCTAAAACTGAATATCTTGCACATGCAAAGGAAAAGGTAGATTTTGAGAACCAAAAGAATAATCAAAAGCCATGGAAGCAAATCTCAATAATGGATAATCATAAGTCAAGTGTCTTTCATTATTCTCTCTATATAAATAATTTTTATTTTATTGCTACTTAATGTCAAATTGGTTGGTTGCAATTTCATTACACTAGCTATTTATAGACCAATAACATATATATTACATTATTTGGTTGCATGTCCACTCCTCTCCATAAACATATAATTGATTTGATTTGTTTGCATGCCAATGAAAGTATGAAATTACTAGTTCTTAAAGTGTGCATATATAACAAAATGCTATTGTGATAAATAGCACATCCACTTATGGTAAAATACATTTGTGAGCAATGTTGATGCAACTTTAAATAGAAGGTTGTGGAGTCACATATGTGATTTAGTTAGTGAAAACACATATTCTGTGTTGTGCAATACCCTATACCCTATTGTTTTGAGAAATTTTATCATGTTACATGATTCAGCAAGATGATTGCTATGTGACACTCTTGACATGGCGACTTGTTTGTTGTGAATGTCAAATGCACTACAACATGAAGGGGCATCCATGACCAATGATTTTGTTTGAGCATGGTGATGAGCAAGAGAATTAGAATAACTGCAACATGCTTAGCACACACACACTCCACTAGTGTGCTTATCATGTCGTAACTATTCCAATGCTCCTACTTCCACCTGCAAATATCATTATATCAACAATTATTGTGTCATCTCAGAAAAGGAGTTATGGCATGCATTTTCTACCACTCCGAACAACTAAAGCATAACCTTCATGTGGAAATTTAGTGGTACTGATCCGGATTATTTTCGGCAAGAAATGAGAGCGGGGATATAATAAAGAAATATACAGAGATATCTCGGATATCCAATTATGTAACATAAATGTATAAAATATGCAACCATAAACACAGAGATACAGTAATACACAATTTTCTATTAATGAGGGAAACTGTACAAAGACTGTAAAAATACAGAGTGAAAGACTCGCTAAAATGGTGGCAGTTTATCTCTGAGAAGAGATGTGTCTTCTACTCCCATTCGCCAGAATATTATTTTACAATGAGGCTCCAAAGGCCTTTTTATAATAAAGAAAATCTAAAACCCTAACCACGGAAGATCAAAAGCCAATAGTTTTGTGGACCCCGTTTTGGGTAGTTTGGTGTATCAACTTCCCGGGGGTGTAACTTTGGCATACGATCTTTGTTTGGGGTGCACGATAGCTCATTGGAAAGGTATTGTCGAGGAGATTCATTTTGGGGGCTCAATCAGAGCCTCTGGCTATCATTGAGAAGATTGATCCTGAAAAACCTTCATATAGGCCCTCAAAATGGCCCCGGAAGTTAAAAACTGCTAAAAATAATAAATTACCAAAATTGCCAGAAAATGGTTTTGAGCTAGTTGGAAAAGGTGGGTGGCCATTTATATCCACTTGGATCAATCCTCCCTCTTTATGAAGTAATGGTATCCATTGTGTTGAGTGCCCGGGGGAGAGGGAAAAGCGTTTGTCGAATCTGCATCTTGATGAGTTACTTGCCTTGTTGGAGAAGTTGCGTTGCTTAGCTTGTTGAAGGTTGTCATGAACTTGTGGCTAGAAGGGTTGGACCTTTTTAACCAGTCTGGCTACATGATATGCATGTGTGCAGAAGGAATCTTTACACTTTGTTGCAATATTTTTGACCTTCTTCTGTTGGATAGAAGGTGCTTGGACTGAGGCTGCAGAGGTGTTCTTCTATTCACGCTTTGAACATACTGTGAAGAAGCTGAATTTTGTAGTATGAGATACTACCTTGCGGCACTGTATAGGTGGGACAATAGTCAGAATTACCTCTGGTATCCTGTAGAGATGACCCTCCGGTGTAACAATGACACTACGGGGTCAAGACTCATAAATAGCATGGTGCTTCCACATATATGGCTGGCCCAAGAGAACATCACTGACATCCAGGGGGGAAACATCACATAATACCTCATCCTTGAAGGGTTGGATGCCGTATGAAAATCGGCACTGTTGGTTGACACGAAGATCTCGTCTCTGGCGAAGCCACCCAATTTTGTATGGTTGCGGGTGTGGTGTTGTCAACAATCCCAACTGTTTGACGACCTATGCTGAAATGAGGTTCTTATGGCTTCCGCTATCAACAATAAAATGTAGCAAGGTCCCCTTCACCCACATTTGTGAATGAAAATGGTGCTCCCCCTCTTCAGAATCTGTTGGTTCTTCTGGTTGAATTGTTGCAGTCGTGACAATAGCAGTGGGGTCTGCGTCAATGATCTGTCTTTTATCAGTATTTTCATAATCAGATTATGAATTAGGCTTCGAATCCTTGTCTTTTATATCGACCACCAATTACTTTTTTGAGCGACATTCATCGGTGTTGTGCCAGGGGATTTTGTAGAAATCACACCATTTTCTATTGTCCTTCTTCGTCTTTTTGTGACGCTTATTTTCCTATAGGTTGGACTAGTTTTTGGGAGACTATTTGTTAGGGTCATCTTTATCATACTTTGGTTGTTGCGTATTTGCAGACCTGAATTCTCGTTTGTTCTGGTTCTTAAATTTCTGCTCGATTTTAATAGTGTATCGATAAGTAGCAGCGAGTGATAAGATGTCTAGAAAATCTATTTCAATTTGGATGTATCTGCGTAGAGCCCCACGATATTTCATAACCAAATGTCGATGGGAGTCTTTGATACCCAGCTTGGTGTGCAAGGTATGGAAGGTATTGGTGAAACTCTGGAACTGCTTAGCCCCTCTCTTGCCGCAGTGTGGTCCATCTCATGTACTGGTCCTCAAAGTTGCCAATAGGGTAATATTGTTCCTTTACTGCATCCACACAAAAATCCCAAGTGGGCTCGGACCCATATATTCTAGACTCCTCTGTGGAACTTTTCTCCCAATAAGTTTCCCATCAATGTTTGACATGGGGGAGATCCATAAGGAGTGTGAAGGTGATCTTTTCCCTGTCGGAGAAATTATGAACAGAGAAATAACCTTCTAGCATATTTAACCATTTTTCTAGGGCATCTGCATCTATCTGTCCTTCAAATATGGGAATATCAAAATTAACCTATACCTTAAAAGGAAAGGTGCCTCCAAAGTGGTCACTTGATGAAGACGCGCATGTTGTTATTGGCAGGCATTGAAGGATGTGGGAAAAATTCTCCATCGTTTCATCCCTTTGTCGCGTGAGAGCTTGCTCAAGCAACAGATTAATAGAATCGTCTGCTCTGTCATTTTTATTTTATTCCACCATGGAGGGTTTCTTGGGCGTGCGAGATCGATTTTCTTCAAGAGAGACAAGCTCGAGACCCAACTTTCTATACTCGGACTTCGTCGGGGACATGCACTGAAAAACGATCAAGAGCAGTCTGCTTTGATACCACTGATCGAGATTATTTTCGGCACGAAATGAGAGTGGAGATATAATAAAGAAATATACAGAGATATCTCGGATATCCAATTATGTAACATAAATGTATCAGAGAT
>ML779665.1:661598-673357 GCA_009831015.1 Picea engelmannii
GAGTATTTCATCCCCGAGACCAAGCTTGGAACAAGGTGAGTGGAATCTTTCACCACTGAGTTGTTCTCTAGGGTTTGTAATCTCAAAACCCTCAAAACTATGTGCTCAAGAGCTCAACAAGCAAAATACCAAATATCCAAGATAAATGAAAGGTGTGCCCTAGCCTTTCTTTTATACCTCCATTGTGTTTTCCTGTTGAGTTAGTTTAACCCCTAGGTTCAACTCCTAACTCAACCTCCAGCGTTCTAATTCTTCATTGAGTTACTTTTTTCCCTTTTTCCCTTTTTCCTAAGTCAACTTCAAAATATAACATTAGTTTGGTTGACTTTCCCCATGCTGTGTGAGACTATGGTCTAGTGGTGATGTCTAGACCACTAAGTCTTCCCAGACCTCTTCATCAAGAGGTGGGGGACATTAAATTGTATCTCAAAATGGGAATCTCACTTGATTCTATTTTCCACAAATGCAATGTTCACATAAACTGACTTTTAAAGTACAACCAGGGAAACCTTCAACTATACCTTTTTTTGTGAATAGCTCGAAGTTCTTTTCTCCAATATGTCCCGTCCTCTAGTGCCATAAAATGGTCAAGTCGACTAGATGAGGAATAGTTGAGTTGATTGCAGTTGAGTGAACCTCAGGAACAATTGTACTGTTGCATCCAATCGAGTCGACACTCCCCATCAAAATATACAAGGTTCCAATCTGAAATCTTCTCATCAAGACCATAGATCCTCTAACCATTTTGCATGAATCCTTCTCAAATATAGTGTGCACACCTACATCATTCATTTTGATGATAGATATTAGATTTATTGCCAAACATGGAATATGTAGCAGACCTAGAAGGGTTCTACTCCTCCCAACCTTTAGCATCAGTTGGGCCTTACCTCATCCAACAATCTTGGTTGCCGAGTCATCTCCCAAGAATACATCTCCTCCTTCATACTTCTCATATTCACAAAACCACTTCCTATGAGGTGTCATAGGAAATATCCATAATTATTATTAAGCATAGTCAATTAAAGTAGGTTATTAGGTGTATCATGGTCAAAATTTCATCTGTGATGGGCCTTTTAGATAGGCAGTGTTGGGGGCCATCATACCCCCCAAATGAAAGTCATGCACGCCCTTGTGCAACAAAAATTGTCTCTTCTTGCACTTATTGTTTCTATTGTTGTTCACTATGTCTATGCCCAATGTCCTGCTACTGCTCAATATCATGTTGTTGTTCAATATCATGTTGTTGCTCAATGTTTTGTTGTTTCCCACTGTAATGTTGTTTCTCATTGCACCTATACCTAATATTCCATGCTATGTATCTAGTGATAGCTTATTGTTCATAATATCCCTTGGTTTTTACTCTCTCTTCCCACTCTTCCTCTTCATTATCTCTATTTATATCATCCACTAATGCAATTGGAAGGAGGAGAGGGGGGTTCATATTTAACCCAATCCACTTGGTCTTGAGTTTTCTCATTGTCTCCTTATACCAAGGCGTTCTGAGAAATGTAACTCATAATGCATTTGAAGAGTGGGGTTCTCTTACTCGTAGGATGTAAGGCAAAGAGTGTCATCTTCTATGGCAAGCCTCTTTTGCTTCCTCTCCCAAGAATCTCAAGGTGTCCTCCAGTGTGACATTGCTTCTACCTATTTTGTTGCCCAGATTGAAGTTGCATATTTGTCTAAGGAAAGGATGTTGTGAATAGCTATGACTTCTCTTGGTTTTGCTACTTCACCCTAATCCAAAGTGGACTGTGAATTTCTTCCTCCTTGTACCTTGAAAACTCTGTTGCTCTCAGTTCTTCATGCCTCAACCATGATGAAAAGGCCATAATTTGAATATCCCCTACATATGGAGTTGGGTTCCATTTGTAGGGGTGAGGGAGGACCATATTGTGCAAATAAAATTCGCACATTCTAGATTTTGCTTCTACACTGCAGCTCTAATAGGTATCTAGGAAGTCCTTGCATATTTCTATGTGGAATCTTACTTGTTGGGATAGACTTGAAATCTGATGCTTATGCCATTGTTCCTTGAGGAACAAGGCATACACTATAGTTGGTTTTCTATAGTCCAAAAACTCCAGGGATACTTTAGACATGGTTTCTAGTGAGGCTTCCACAATTTCTATCCTTTCATTTTTAATAGCCAACTCCTTCTTAGCTTCATCCAACCTCTTTTTCAACTTTTGATTTTCTATCTTAAGCTTTTGGTTGTACTCCACCTTTTTTCATTTTCATTATTTGAAATTTTTCCTATAAGTGCTGAAGTTGTTTTTCCAATTCCCCAAGGGCATCTTCCTTTTTCTTTCCCTTGCTACTTTCTTCCATTATTTTCCACTTGATGGCTTCAACTTTAATCTTTTATTATTCGAACAAAGTAGCATAGAGGAGTTGTTATGTTGGTGTTTTGGTCTTGGATGTTCCCTCTATTGCCAATGGTTTATCTCCTTGGGGTGCTTTTTCTTTTTGAGGTGATTTCCCCTTTGTTTTCTATAGTTCTTCTAGACTAGGGGAGTCGTTAATATCCTCAATTTTAATTAGAGTGGAGAGATGGGTAATCGATTTTGGACTCCCTTACTTCTGGCTTTTCCTTATCCTGTAGGATATTCTTCATCTTGGTTGAACAGGTTCAACACCTGTGATTTTTAAAGGGCTGATGGATGGTGTCTTCAGTGCTGCTAGAGTGTCAACCACTTCTTCATCCTATTTTTCTATTTTTCATTTCTTCTTTTCTTCCTGCCTTGAAGATCTTTCTCTACTTGCTTTCTTAGGTTTCCCAACCTTTTCTTCTTCTCCTTTCTCTTGACTTTATTGCATCATCTCTTCCTATGTTTCTAGAAAAGCTTGTTTGTCCATATCTACAAAGTCTTCCCAAATAATTCTATGTTTCATATTTCTCAGGACATCTAATACTATTAATTTGATGAGTCTATGGTAAGCCAAAAATCCATGCTTCCCTTTCTTCACCCTGGCACTCATTTCCTTCGGGGATTGAAGGAGGAAGTAAGGAAGGCTGAGATTGTTTGTTGGTTCTTGATTGTAACAGTGTCTTAGTTGATGAAGGAGCCTAAAATGGTAGGAATATACTATGCTCATCCTCCCCTCACAAGTAATATACTTGATGATATGGTAGGCCACTTCTGGCCATGGATGAGGAAGGATCTCCCTCTTTATCCCATTTTTGTCTTTTGGGGTGTTTTGTTTTTTTGGAAGAACGATTTCTTAGTGTTGGTGGCCTCTTGTCTTTCTTCTTTGTCCCATGGGAGACCCATTAGTAAGTTGGATATTATGTTGATGAAGGCTTCATCCACTCTGATTTATAAACCTCTTACCATAGTTTTGTATTCTCTATCCTGAATGTTTTGAAAATTTAGTGCAAACTCTAGAGCTATCTCATCACCGAATCCTCTTAATATTTCAAAATAACCCATCCATTGGCTCCTTCGGAAAATATCAACAATTTCAGGGTTATCATAGATTTTGGAAGGCTCAATAGGCTCCCTCCTATTGAACCCATCTCCCATGGTGCTATGAGAAAGTCACCCAAAGATATAGGAAACGAATTACGGTGTACAAGTGAGACTGTATAAGAGAAAAGAAGCTTTTTAAAAAACTATGAAATTTTCATGTAGAAGGCAAGGTACAGGAAACTTGGAAAGGATTTGTGCTTCAAGGAAGGTTATATAAGCAATGAGATGGATGAAATCAGAGGGTTTTTAAATAGCATAAATGGGATATTTGAGACAACATGGATTCCTTAAATGGGCCAAGAGAGACAGGGTTTTGTTGAGTTAATTCTAAACAACTGTATGGCCAATATCTACGAATTTAACCATGAAAACCCAACAAGCAATTCGACCAAGCAATTAAACTAGGAAATATCAACGAGATAGGGTAGTTATAATATAGTAACAAAAACAATATTCATGAGTGAATTCTTGTGAGGAGAAAACTGAACAGTTAACTGTGATACCTTCCTGTAGAGAACCCTAGAGTCTCTATTCTATGTTTTATGTTTGAGTTGAATCCCTTCTACTGTCTTGCGTTCCTATTCCATTGTGTCGCTAAAGGATCCTTGTAATTTGGATAAACTTGAGAATGGTAACCAGTGTTCTTTACTCTTGCTTATGAGTGCAATTCTCGGGCTTATCATGTCTTATCTCCAGCTTTCGAAATGATAGTTGCATATTTATTACCCCACGCTACCATAATATTAAGTTCAGTTTGAATGATTTGTAAGATCATCTTATGTGTCACTTCTTTCATCACAATTTAAACCATGAATTATGCTCCCGCCTGACATGATGTGCGAAGGCAACCTCCCTTGTGTCACCTTTTCATTACTTTAAATATTGACCATGAATAATATTTATGAATTTTAATTGTTTTTGCATGTTGTAAAATGAAAATTAGAGATAGAGTGAATTTGTAGTAATACCTTTAGGATTACCTTTAGGATCTTGTTGATGATCGTGTTATATGTGTTGCATGTCGATTTGAAGTGTTTTTGCAGGTTGCTAGAATTAACCTACATGAACATAGTATCTTGTAGAAGGGAGAAAATGATGAATTTTCAACTTTTCTTTGTTGCAAGATTATTTTGATAATTCTTGTCATTATAGAATCCCTTTGATTTGAATAAAATCCTTTCTTGTAAATTTTTCTTATTGATGTAATTTTTTTCCTGTAGGAAGTAGTTGATCTTGTAGAATTTCTTGCAGCAATTTAGAAGGTGAGATAATGTTGATGTGGTTGTAAAAAAATTGTTATGTTGATGAAAACTTGACTCTAATTTTTATTGAAGGTGACCCTGTAGAAATTTATGTTTTTTTGTAGGTCATCCTGTAGGTTCTCAATAGGTCATTTTTACTTGGGAAAGAGGAAAAAAACTAATTTTGGGAAAATGAAAAATGTAAACCAATGGAGGGGAGCAAGGATTGTTTATTTTATCATGTTGTGTGATAGTATGGAAAGTGATATTATGGAAATGATGATTAAATATGCAGAACTTTCTGAAATTCTTACTCCTCTTTTATTGTTGTCGTTGACTTTTCTTCTTGTGCAACTCCTTGCTGAAATAAGGTGCCTTGGTACCTGCAAAACAAAAATATTATTATATTTTTTCATTTTTGTCTTTTTCTTTTTCTTTTTTTCTTCAAGACAAGGGTGTCATTGTTGGTTTTCACCAGTGTCCTACCTCAGCAAGCCTCTAGGAGGTTTTCTGATGAAGAATTTTTATTTCTCAGATCTGAGATCGTCTCCATGGAGGTTTTCAATCATAGACCTATCCTAGATGCCTCAATGAGGTTTTCATCTAAGTATTTTATTGAACGAAAGTGTCCAATTAGGACCTTGTAGAACATGAGTTGTTGTGAGTCTTTCCTTGATAGTTTCAAATGCTTCTTGACATTGTAAAGTCCAATAGTAGTTTATATCCTTGGATATCAAGGTAAACAAAGGAGAGGATATTTTACTGAAGTCCTTGATGAATATCCTCTAATAACCTGCATGTCCAAGAAAACTTCTAACATATTTGTGTTTCAAAGGGGTAGGTAGAAGTGTGATAATGTTTATTTTATTTTTGTCTACTTCAATCCCTCTAAAGGACAAATGGTGTCCTAGCACAATTGCCTCATTCATCAACATATTGCACTTGTCATGGCTAAGGGAGAGGTTAATTTCTTCCAACTTATGGAGAACTTTATCAAGATTATCTAATGCTTCATCAAACAAGTTTCCATAAGGAGTGAAGTCATCCATATATATTTCCACTTTATCATGGATAAGGTCTGAGAATGTGTTATTTGAAATGTAGTTGGGGCATTACATAGACTAAATGGGAGGAATTTATAAGCAAATGTGCCCTGGGGAAAGGTAAAGGTTGTCTTGTCTTGGTCTTCAGGACTGATTTGAATCTGGTTATATCCATTAAATCCATCTAGGAATGAGAAACATTCCCTCCTAGCTAAGACATCTAAAACTTGGTCAATGAAGGGTAGAAGGAAATGATCTTTTCTTGTAGCTTTGTTTAGTTCCATACAATCCACACATATCCTCCACTTCCTGTTATTTTTAGGAACAATAACCAAGGGGGAGACCCATTCAATATCTGAGATCAAATAAATGAAACTAGCATCTAACATTTTTTGCAATTATTGTTTGATAGTGTCTTTTAATGCAAGGTTCATCCTTATTTGAGGCTACCTAACAGGTTTGCAGTATTCCTTGATGTAAATATGATGTGTACAAATGGATGGGTGGATGCATTTTATATCCTTGTAATCCCATGAAAAGGTTGCAACATTGTTTTTCAACACAACTAGTAATTTATGTTCTAGTTTATCAGTAAGTTTTGTGTTGATTTTCAGTGTTTTTGAAGGGATGATTTCTACAGTTTTGATAGTGGGCTTATGAGTTTCAATTGTGAATAGTTCTTCCCGTAGTTCTCTTTTATTATCTATGGATTTTTCAGATTCATGTTCATCATTTACGCCTTCTATTCTCACATCAACAGGGCATTGGTTTAGCAAGAAATTTGAAATGAAGGTGTCATCATCAATTTTGTTGTTAGCCAAGGCTATACTAATTGTGTATATAGGATAGGTGATGGTATGGACCAAGTCTTATTCTTCTTCTTCCACCCATATTGGAAGATTTTTTTCATTAATGGATGGGCGGGGGGATAAAGAACAAGTTGTTTTTTAGACTGCCCATTAGTAATGGTCATGTTCCCTGCCCTACAGCTGATGTGTCCAGCCAAGGTCTTCCAAATATAAGAGGATACCCATTGAATTTATATTTGGTTTGGAGGACCAAGAAGTCAATGGGATATTCCCAAGAATCAATAGAGAGCATTATGTCTTCCAACATTCCCTCAGGCTTTATTGTGGATCTTTCTACAAGTTGAAGTACAATGGGTGTATCTCTTAGGGATCCTTGAAGGTTTAATATCAACATGGTATCTCTTGTTATGACTTTTATAGTAGCCCCTAAATCTATGAGAATCTTTTGGATTAATATTTTGTTAAAGTGCACATTTACTAAAGATCTTCCTAGGTCCAAATATTTAGGGTCAATTATCCTTCCAAGCATGAGATCAACTAATTGTCCTATAATATTGATTGTATAAGTGTCCTTTCTCTTTATCCGTGATATTTTAACACATTCTTCTTTGATCAATCTGTTAAGAATAGGTACATCCTTAATAGCTTGTAGGAGAGGTATCTTCACACATAGATTTTTTAGTACTCCTAAGAGTTCATTTACTTCACATGTATATGCTTTCTTAACATTCAACCTTTCAGGATATGGTGGAACTTGAGGTTGTGGTAAGATGACATCATCTTTTTCAAGCTCGAAATCCTTCATGGGATTTGGAGCTTCTTGTAATACTTTTCCTGATCTGAGGTTGATCTCTTGTACATCCAAGGAGTAAGTCTAATATGAGGCTTCATTGTTGTACACAGGTTGAATCTACTTACTATTTGGATTGGGGGCAGATTAAGTAGGTAATTGTGGTTGTGTAAGAGGGAGACTATTCTGAATAGTGATATTGCGCCGAGGAGGAGGAGGCATTAATGTTGGTTGTTGAAAATTTTGAGGCCTCCATCCTTGGGGAGGATGATTCAACTAAGGATTTTGGGCTTGTGGAAGACTATGGAATGATTGGTAAGGAGAAGGAATATGTTGGCCTTTGTATCCCCATTGATTTGAAATTGTCCACGGAGATTGGTTAGGATCCAAGGATATTGGTTGGGATTATAACAAGATTGAGAAGGAATTAGTGTATTATATGCACCATAATCTTGAGGAGGTTTGTAGCTCATACCTGTTTGGAAGGGTCTCGGTGCTCCAAGTCATCTCTCATTGATGAAGCATACCGACTCCACATTCTCTTCTAGTCCTTGGAATGTAGCTTTTAATCCTAGCAAAGGAGGACATTTGTTAGTTTCACAAATACCACAAACATATATAAGGTCAAGGCGACATTCATTCCTAGGATGCCTTTTGGTGCATTTAGGGAAAAATATAGCTAGTTCCTTTTTTGATTCCTCGTGTTTCTTCTTGATCTGCAAAGTGTCCATTTGCATAGCTAATGAATGCAAACTATTGTTTTTCATATCTTCTAATAATCCTCCTATCTCGTTTTTTATAAGAATTGCAGGGTTAGAATACTGTGTTATCATTCCTTTACCATTTATGCCTTTCTTCCTTGAGGATCTGGAATGATTCTTGAAGATTTGTTTGATATCATTATAATCCATCTAGTAAATATCTCCATTTGATAAGAGATTCATTGTTTCCATGAGACCTTCTCTTACTCCTCTGAGTAAGACAAGCTTAAGTGAATCTTCATCTAGAGTACAGTTGTGAGATCTTTTATAGCTTATTTGAATCTCTCTTCGAAATATTCTAAAGATTTGATCTGTAAAATGTCGTGGATATTCCACTAGAATAGTTCATCACAACAAGTCTAATAAAATTATGAAATCTTTTCTATTAAGGTTAATTTCCTTTCGATCTCCATAATATTTAGTTATTGATAAAATAGATAAAACGTAGAAAAATAGAGAATAGTAAAACACATTCACACCATCCACAAATAAACACAAGATATGACTTGGGAAACCCGATACGGGAGAAAACTCAGCTAGAAGGTGAGGTTGCTCTGCTCTCTTTTCTCTGGTAAACAAATGATGCAAGTACAAAGAAAAAGGCACTCTTTGTGGAGTTGTCTTTGACATGTGGCCTGTATGGCTTCTGCATAATATCTCCTCCTTTATTATTCCCATAGAATACCACTCTCAGATGTTTTTCTCAACTATGGAACAAGATACAATGCAAAAGAATGGAACCCTCTCTCCTTCTAGTGGCCCGGTTTTTAACATAGCCCGATAGCCATCTAAGGATAGGTTTTTGACTTCCTCAACCTTCAACTCTGATAAGGTTTTGAACCTTCTAGAATGTTCTTTGACAATCGACTATGTGGCTAGACCCACATGTCTAAGTAATGGAGGTTGACGCGGTATCTACTCGCACCATGGTGATCAATATGGTAGGTCAACTTGCGAGAGGCATAACTTTCTCATATGAACTCCAAATTACGAATAGTTTACGTCATTGGAAAGGTATTGACGTGTAGAATTTAGAATATTACTATTATCTAGGGTTTAGACCAAAAAAATGGTTGTTTGATGCCTCAAAATGGCTCTGGAAGATTTCTTACTGTTTTTTGGACCTAAATTTTCAAATTTGGACCAACCCCTAAAATGGTCCCGCAAGCTTGTTCCTCTAATTTTTCCACCCAAAAAGTACTGAGATAGATGAAAAATACTATAACGATCCAATCTAGATGATACCTCCCCATTTAGGGAGGCTTTTGGTCCCCAAAATATTTACTAAATGAGGTGAGGAAAATTTTCCTCTACCTTCTCCCTGGAGTAGCACTTTGCTTTGCCTGGAAGCTATCCTTTCAACCCAATTTGCAAAAGGTCATGATGCCCCTATCTTGCAGTTCTGGACCACTTCTGCAAAACTGTGTCTTATGCCAACTATGCCCAAGCATATGGTACTAAATCCTCTATGGAAGGTAGAACCTGGTCCTCCTCCTGATCCAACGTGGAGGGCTCATAGAGTTTGAGATCATCCACATTCACTACTGAGTAAATGTGCATGTATGGGGTTAGACTGAGTCTGTAGGCATTATCTCCCACCTTTTCCAATACCTCAAAAGTACCATACCGTAGATCCTTGATCTTCTTACCAAGACCATGTAGTCTTTCCTTGTTCATTTGTAACCCCCCCACTTTAAATGTTTTTGTTGTTTTGTGTTGGTCATGTCTAGCCTTGTACTTTTCATGTGACTTATTCAGTGTCTCTTGTACTTGCAAATGCATCTGCCTAATCTTCTCAAAAAAAATTATGCATTCAGTGCATCACCTGTGAGGTCCTCCCTCACTCCTCCTTGTTTTTCATATACAACATCTAAGAGTGAAGGTGGAAAATATCCAAAGCAAGTTTCAAAAGGGGACTTACCAATAGAGGTGTGGATTGTTCTGTAATAAGAGTGTTGTATATAGATCAAATTTTCATCCCATGTCTTCAGATGCTTTTGATTGTAACCCCTCAAAAGTTTCACCAAACTCCTATTGACTACTTATGTCTACCCATCTGTCTGTGGATGGAATGTTGTATACCTCTTCAACTTAGTGTCCATATTCTCCCACAATGTAGTCCAAAATGCACTGGAAATATGGTATCCCTATCTGAGATGATGCTCCTTGGTATCCCAAAGTGCGCCCAGACCTGTTCAATGAAATTATTTGTTGCTTCTTGTCCAGTGATGGTCTTTTTACAAGGCATGAGAATAAACATTTTCCTGAACATGTCAACTACCAAAAAACAATAGTCATGTCCCTTCCTGGTTGTTGGTAAACCTCCACAAAATCCATCGAAATGCTTTCCCAGGGTCGAGTGGGTATAGGTAAGGGATGGTATAGACCTTGATTCTTGTTGTTGGGCTTGCTGGTATAACAAAGTATACATCCTCTAATATATTGTGCTACACATTCTTTCATTATGGGCCAATACACATATCTCTGTAAGTTGGAAATTGTCTTCCCAACACCAAAATGTCCTGCAACAATGGAGGTGTGATCCTTTCTGATAAGTTGCAATCATTCACCTTGAGGAACATAGAGCTTGACAAGCTTGTAGAGTAAACCATTCTGGAAATGATAAACAACATTGCCATCACCTTCTTCTATATGAATTTGGCGTTGTAGTTTATGAAACACCTCCTTGAAGTTCTCATCTTCTGTGTATTCCTCTTTCTATGCATCATGGGTACAAGGCTCCATGTGCATTAGAGTTACCAAAGTTGTAATCTTAGATGTGGGTGGTCGTGAATATCAGACAGTTGGCTTAGTTTGATGGAAAGTTGGTATGGATTGTTGGTTGTCATTGATGTCAACCATTGGAGAGTGATATTGTAGATTGATTTCAACCCTTAGTGATTGATGTCAACCTTTGGACAAATTCTCATAGCGAATTCCGGTAGCACAAAGGTTTGGGTAATGGACCCAAGGTTGTTTCATGTATAATGATATGAGTTTTAATATATTTGAAGGTAAGACTATTCTAGATGGATAGTACATGTAATTAAATTTCCGGTGGTATGTGGAACGTCACATAACTCCTCACGGTTAGAGAGTTATGGCCATGAGAAGTTGGAGAACCCAGGTTTGGGTAATGGACCCAAGTTTGTTTGATGGATAATGGTATGAGTTTTGATATAGTTGCAAGAAAAATTATTCTAGATAGATAGTACATGTCATTTCATTTCCATTGGTATGTGGAACGTCACATAACTCCTCACGGTTAGAGAGTTATGGCCATGTGAAGTTGGAAAACCCTCATGAATCATCTAGAAGCCCCAAAAGGTCAAAGTAGTCAAAGTGGTTTAAGAGATTTTAGAAGGTAAATAATAAAGTGAAGTGATGAGTATACTATAAGTCAAAGTGAATACAAAAGAAATTATTTAAATAATAAATTTAATGGAGAAATTACTAAGTGGACAAATGGTTAGAAGTGGGTTAGCCCTAAAATAAGGAAAGTGGTTTAAGATGGTTAGAAGGTAACCCTTGAGGTAAAGTGAAGTGATGAGTGTACTATAAGTCAAAGTGGATACAAAATAAATTATTTAAATAATAAATTTAATGGATAAATTACTAATTGGACAAGTGGTTAGAAGT
>ML779665.1:674083-700115 GCA_009831015.1 Picea engelmannii
CATAGTTATGATTATTTCAAGTTAGGGTTGTTGACTAATCCAAAACTAGTCATGTGAGACTAAAGTAAAGTTTGATGAAAATGTTAGTCTCTTGTTGTTAAAGTTAAGGAAGATTTGCAGGTATGTGATCATATACACTAGGTCTATTACAGAGTTAGAAATCAGATTTGGATGATGAAATTTATGAGGGATTTTGCTTGAGGTACATGTTGGGTACATGGTTGAGACAAGTCATTGATGAGTTGGCACATATATGAGGTGTATAGTTGATGATGTTGGTACATCTTGATGAGTAGTTGATACATGATTGGTACATACTTAGTACATGGTTGGAGGCACTTTTTAGTAGTATTGTTGACACATGGTTTATGGATGATGTAGCATACTTGTATTGGTATATTATTATAAGCACATATTGATCTTGGTGATAATTATGAGTTGTTGTGTTATGCTTGGTTGATGCACATATTTGAGCGTTGTCTTGGTGATTGATCTTGGTGAGTAGATCTGATGTGGTTGATAATATTGATGAGATAGGTTGTTGTGATAGGTTGTTTGGACAAGTTGTTGTGACATGTTATTCATACAAGTTTGGTGCATGGTTGATGCACTTGTTCATGGTACAGGTTGGTGCATGGTTGATGCACTTGTTTATGGTACAGGTTGATTACAGGTTGAGGTATAGGTTGATGAATGGTTCAGGTTATTGGTACAGGTTTTTTGGTGCAGGTTGATTGGTACAGGTTTACAGCAGTATATCTCACAGTGATAGTGTGACAGTGGTTCCATCATTCTACTTATAAGTCAGGGTGGTTGGACGGGGAAAGGACGAGTGGTTGTAGCCACCTTCTGGTTGTAGCCGGAGAACATAGGGGGTTGTAGCCACCTTCTAGTTGTAGCCAGAGAATTGGGGATTTGGAGCTTCCCTCAGGTTGTAGCCTGAGAAACTAGGGGGTTGGAGCCTCCTTCCAGTTGCAGCTGGAAAACAAAGGAAGTTGGTGCTTCCAATGAATGTAATTCTCAAAAGACATATAAGAAAAAGCATTATGTGGTTTTCTCCCGCTTTGGGTTTCTATGTAAAACACTGGTGTACTGTGTATGTGTGTGATTGCTCATTTGTTCATTGTTTATTTACTCTGAAACTATTCGATGATAATGCTACATTGATATAACACTTGCATTTTATGGTGAAAAAGGATTAAATTGCTCTATTATTTATTCACCCCTGCCCCCCCTCTCGGTAATCCAACAATTGGTTTCAGATTCGCTTCCTTCAGGAAATAGTTTAACCACTAGAAGGAGATCATGGATTATTCTGAGAATGGAGTACCAATGTTTAACGGTCAGAATGGTTTTAAGTATGAGATGTGGAGCAGAAGAACAGAAGTATTTTTACAGGCACGGGGACATTATATTTGGCTATCAGTTGTTACAGGATATGATAGTTCAAAAAGGGCAAAGATTGCAGCCAAGAAGGAATTGAAGAAGAATAACAAAATAGCAATGAATGTCATCTGGGAAGTATTACCTAATCCAGTAAGAGAAAAGGTTGGTAAATGTTTATCAACCAAAGAACTTTGGGATAAGTTACATGACATATATTCTTCACCCATCACAAATTCAGAAAATGCCAAAAAATATGTAGATACATATCAAGAAGAATTATGTTCACCATGTCAAACAGATTTAGAAGATGAAGAGTACATAATCACCAGAGGTATGTTGTTTTGATTTAATTGTGAAAAACATGGACATATTGAAATAGAATGCCATGAGGGAAATGAGACAGAAAAACTAATTGAAAAGGAAGACAATTATGAAGCAAAATTGATTAGTGCTTTAGATGAACTAAGAGAAGAAAACAAGTCACTCAAGAATTGATGAAACAAAAATAAAGTGTTCACTTTTTTTAAGAAGCCCAACAGATCATCGAGAACTTAGGAACTTGGCTAGAAGAAGCCAGAAAGATCGAAGAAAATCTTGAATATCAAAAGAAGTATTTGGAAGCCAACATAGAAGCACAGAAGGAAGAAGTAGAAATGAGAGAGAAGATATTGACAGATCATCTTAAGGAATGAACTAACGATCTAAACCAGCTTGTGGCAGAGTTTGGTCAAAAAGAGAAAGGACTTGAAGAAGAAATAATCACATTAAAAATCCAGCTTGAAGAAGCGAAAAGAACAGAAGAAGTTATGAAGTCTCAGATAATGAAGAAGAAGAATAGGTTGAGAAGCTTGAAGAAGAAGTTGTCACATTGAGAAGTAAAATCATCAAGCTCAACAAGAACGTTGAAGAGACAGAAACATCCACATCAGTTATAGAGAATGAAGAGAAGCACTCAAGGTTGCTAGAAAAGAAGAATGAAGAAAATAGAAAGAGTTATGCAGAAGTACTCAAAGGAATGAATCATGGTCAACTAGAATCTAAGAAAACTATTGAAGATACATCTTCAAGAAGACCATTCATGTTCAAGACACAAAGAAGCTTCAATCATGATCATGATCATTCAAGGCAAAAATTCAAAAGGACTACACCACAAAGAAGATCATTCACTCCCGTGTATGCAAATTTCTGTTTTGGTCATTGTTTTTATTGTACTAATTTTGGACATAAGTTTGCACATTACAAGGATTATAAAAGAAATGTTCAAGCAAGAAGTGCATATGTGGCCCCACGTAACATTGAATGTTACAGATGTCATAACTATGGGCACATAGCTAGTGATTGTAGAAGCATGAATGATAATTCCATGAAAGAGAACACTGATATCATATATAAGAAAGTATGGATAAGAAAACACGAAGAACATGTGAACAAAGACCAAGTCCCAGAGATCACAAGATTGGAAATAAAACGAGATGAAGAAAATTCTACAAAGAAAAAGAAAGATGTCAGATATAGAAAGGTTTGGAAAATAACTAAAAGAAAAGAAGGAGAGGTAAAAAAGGAACATGTTCAAGAGATTGTACTTTCAGGCATTGTAGTGAAAGATAAATCCACAGACAGAAAGAAAGAAGTCAGAGCTAAGGGAGATGATGAATCTACCAATGAAGATGATGATGAATCTACAAATGAAGTTGATGATGAATACACATCAGAGCAGGAATTGTTATGAGCCATCCTGCTTAAAGACTCCCAGGTAATATGAATAATAGACAGAGGGAGTCTATGCGATAGCTGTGACAGACCAAAGAACCATCCTTTGAGCAGCTTGCAGAGTTTGAGAAGACAGATCCAGAGCAGTCAGTTAGCAGAAGTACAATTTGATGGATTAATCAAGAGTTCATGGTAGTATAGTGATAAATGGGTCAAAATTATGGACAGTTGTGCAAGTAGAGTCTTGGACAGTATGGACGAGAGCATGGATTCATAGATTGGTTCAAAGACTGGTTCGGAGACAAAGGAACATTATCATAATGGATGATAATTACACAGGAAATGGCTCGAACAACGCTAATGGATTCCAAATTGACAGATATTTTTTGGACACATGTGGGCACAAAAGAACAAATGGCAGAAATCTTTACAAAACCGCTTCCTGCTTCCAAGGGAAGCCTTTGAGTATTTTCGCCAGAGACTCAGAATAATTTCTACTCCAAAATGAATGCTTTTGAATGCTTATCTTATATCTCTTAGATTTACACGAGGAAGCACCATAAAGAGGACAGTTCAGGTTGGGGGATCAGTTTCAGGAAGAGTTCAGTCAGGGGGAGTATCCCCAAGGATAGTTTAGTTAGGGGGAGCAACCCCGGATGGAAATATACCTTTTCCATTGATGACAAAGGGGGAGAGATTTATCATATGCAGGATAGAAATGCTTGGAGAGGGAGCATAGAGGAATGTAAACAGGGGGAGCAGCCCAAGGAAAGTTCAGTCAGGGGGAGCAGCCCCAAAGGGAGATACCCTTTTCCATTAATGTCAAAGGGGGAGAGATAGAAACATTGATCAGGAGTATAAGCATGAATGTTATCATGACTAAGTGTTGCCATCAATGTTGGTTTTGCCATGAATGCCAAAGCAGGAGATTGTCAAACAGTTGGCTTAGGTTGATGAACTGTTGGTATGGATTGTTGGTTGTCATTGATGTCAACCATTGGAGAGTGATATTGTGGATTGATTTCAACCCTTAGTGATTGATGTCAACCCTTGGAGAAAGTCCGATAGTGAATTCTGGTAGCAAAATGGTTTGGGTAATGAACCCAAGGTTGTTTCATGTATAATGATATGAGTTTTAAAAAATTTGAAGGTAAGAATATTCTAAATGGATAGTACATGTAATTCCATTTCTCTTGGTATGTGGAACGTCGCATAACTCCTCACGATTAGAGAGTTATGGCCATGAGAAGTTAGAGAACCTAGGTTTGGGTAATGGACCCAAGTTTGTTTGATGGATAATGGTATGAGTTTTGATATATTTGAATAAAATACTATTCTATATAGATAGTACATGTCATTCCATTTCCAATGGTATGTGGAATGTCGCATAACTCCTCACGGTTAGAGAGTTATGGCCATGTGAAGTTGGAGAACCCTCGTGAGTCATCTAGATGCCCCAAAAGGTCAAAGTAGTCAAAGTGGTTTAAGAGATTTTAGAAGGTAAATAATAAAGTGAAGTGATGAGTATACTATAAGTCAAAGTGAATACAAAAGAAATTGTTTAAATAATAAAGTTAATGGAGAAATTACTAAGTCCACAAGTGGTTAGAAGTGGGTTAGCCCTAAAATAAGGAAAGTGGTTTAAGATGGTTAGAAGGTAACCCTTTGAGGTAAAGTGAAGTGGTGAGTGTACTATAAGTCAAAGTGGATACAAAATAAATTATTTGAATAATAAATTTAATGGATAAATTACTGATTGGACAAGTGGTTAGAAGTTGGTTAACCCTAAAATAAGGAAACTGGGTTAAGATGGTTAAAAGGTAACCCCTTGAGGAAGCTACATGAAAGTATAAATAAAAGGCAAGGCTCTCTCATTTTAATCACACTTGAGCATATTGAATACCTACAAGTGACTGAGGTAACCAAAGGATATCTAAGCCGAATTTTAGAGAGAAAGTGAAGTAAAGAAGGCTGAAATTCAAGGGAGGATAAATTATTTTGATGATGTTTTCTAAGGTATGTTATTTACAGGTCATATCACCATTTTCGTAATAACATTTTTTCTAGAATGATTCAGACTGTGAAATTGGGAGGCCATAGAGGAAACATATCCAAGTATCCATGGTACAAATTTCATCTTGTGGGTCGTTGTATTTTTAGATTTACACTCCGTGGAAAATAGGGTTTGTGGCTAGTCCTGAAACTAGTTTAAAACAGGTGTTTCGGGTAAAAATGTCTTACCTTCTTCATAACAGATCCAAATTCAGTAAGACCAAATATGTCGGTTAGAGTACATTTTTTAGTATTTTGTGTACAATTTTCAGATCCATACAACAAATATTTTGTGCGGGGCACGCTCTACAAGTTCGCTCTCTAGAATAAGCCAGAATTCAACAAGGTATGTCATTTTTGCTATAACTCATTTTCTGAGAGGTTCCAAGTAGTGACACCTGGAGGAATTGCATAAAACAAACTGAAGAACATTGTATAGTATTTTCAGATCTTTATTCATCACAGGTACATAGTTATGATTATTTCAAGTTAGGGTTGTTGACTAATCCAAAACTAGTCTGTGAGACTAAAGTAAAGTTTGATGAAAATGTTAGTCTCTTGTTGTTAAAGTTAAGGAAAGTTTGTAGGTATGTGATCATATACACCAAGTCTATTACAGAGTTACAAATCAGATTTGGATGATGAAATTTATGAGGGATTTTGGTTGAGGTAAATGTTGGGTACATGGTTGAGACAAGTCGTTGATGAGTTGGCACATACATGAGGCGTATTGTTGATGATGTTGGTACATCTTGATGAGTTATAGTTGATGAGTAGTTGATACATGATTGGTACATGGTTGGAGGAACTTTTTAGTAGTATTGTTGACACATGGTTTATGGATGATGTAGCATACTTGTATTAGTGTATTATTAGAAGCACATATTGATCTTGGTGATGATTATGAGTTGTTGTGTTATGCTTGGTTGATGCACATATTTGAGAGTTGTCTTGGTGAGTAGATCTGATTTGGTTGATAAGATTGATGAGACAGGTTGTTATGATAGGTTGTTTGGACAAGTTGTTGTGACATGTTATTCATACAGGTTTGGTGCATGGTTGATGCACTTGTTCATGCTACAGGTTGAGGTACAGGTTGGTGCATGGTTGATGCACTTGTTTATGGTACAGGTTGATTACAAGTTGTTTGGTACAGGTTGGTGCATGGTTGATGCACTTGTTTATGGTACAGGTTGATGCATGGTTCAAGTTATTGGTACAGGTTGTTTGGTGCAGGTTGATTGGTACAGTTTTACAACAGTATATCTCACAGTGATAGTGTGATAGTGATTCCATCATTCTACTTATACGTCAGGGCGGTTGGACGAGGCAAGGACAGGTGGTTGTAGCCAGCTTTCGGTTGTAGCTAGAGAACATAGGGGGTTGTAGCCAGAGAATTGGGGAGTTGGAGCTTCCCTCAGGTTGTAGCCTGAGAAACTAGGGGGTTGGAGCCTCCTTCCAGTTGCAGTTGGAAAACAAAGGAAGTTGGTGCTTCCAATGAATGTAATTCTTAAAGACATATAAGAAAAATCATTCAGTGGTTTTCTCTCGCTTTGGGTTTCCACGTAAAACACTGGTGTACTGTGTATGTGTGTGATTGCTCATTTGTTCATTGTTTATTTACTTTACAACTATTTGATGATAATGCTACATTGATATAACACTTGCATTTTATGGTGAAAAAGGATTAAATTGCTCTATTACTGATTTATTGATTCACACCCCCCCCCCTCTCAATAATCCAATATTTAAAGCATGTCTGCCAACTTATTTGTGCTACCTTTTATCACTCTAAGAATCACTCTAGGTTGTAGATCGAGTGAGTTTGGTAACTTAATCAAATGCTCAAATAAAAGGTATAAAAATGGATCAAATTGACTGATTTGTTCAATATCTCTCTCACTCAAGACATACATGAATACACTCAGACAGATAGGCCCTTCAATTGTACTGATCAGATGGTTTTAAAAGATTGAAATGGATGGAGAATACCTATTATACCGGCAAGCTCATACACACTAAAGCATATATGAAAGGCTAGTTATAATAGGTAAATGTACTTGTGTTTCTTGTCTATCAATGCAAAGACAAAATGACATTTATCAGTCACTGCATAAACATAGAATAATGAACATACATTCATCCATAGGTACAAAGAAAGATAAGTGAGAAAGAAGTCTGAACAAATTCAATGAAGAGTGCTTATATTCTAATATGCATTCAAGGAGTCTTTACAAAAAGAGTCTTTTCAAATCTCCAACTCGAACCCCTCTTTACAATGTAACTTTCATAGGCTTAAATAGCCTTTACAATCTTAACTAAGATCCTCTAAAGATGGATCGAATAGCTACATATTTGCTTAGATCTGATCGAGATCCTATTTTTAAGGGATAAGTATCCCTTTCCAATATTAGGTCTTCGACTGCCACATGAGCTTCCTCAAGGCTGTAGGAGTCTTCCTTGAGCTATATCCACCACCTGGGCTATGAGTCATTACTTCAAAAGCTGAAGAAAAGGTCAAAAATTGACCAAACCTCCTCTATGCTGAAATTTGTCAAGTTTGCAGCATATTACATAAGAAAAGAATAGTTTGTGTTGACAATCCTTCCTCAAAATGTTTCTTTGCATATTCAAGATGCTTGAGGGCTTGTTCTTGGTGAGAGGAATTCATAAAAGTTGAATACAACAAAGACCTGCAGCAACATGGCCCATTTTCAACCTGATGAGCAACATACTGAACATCTGCAACATAATGACCGTTGTTTACCATGACACCCATGTGTATCAGTATAGCAGACAAGTCATATCTGATAGGCTTGAGCTCCTGAGTCTCACTCAACCTTGGTCTCATATCAAAACTTTTTGGAAAACTGAATTTTGAATTGACCTTTTCCTTTGATGTAGTCTTGGCTAAGAAAACACACCATTAAGCTGAAAAATTTTAAACTGAAAGAAAGGTATGAAACTTTATTCAACATGTTGCATCTTTACAAACTTTACAAGATTCACACAAGCATTTGATTTTCACCTTGCAGATGTCCAATGCTCAGGTAATCATCCAAACTCTTTTTCAGATTATTTAAACCTTTAACATAAGTTCTAATTCATATAAATCCTCATTTTTACCAGAAGCCTCGGATTCTCATCCATCTGTTGAGCACTTAGTAACATTTGATAGGCTTTTGATTATAGGCAGATAGGGTTTTGACTACCTTCAATATCTCCAACTATAGTCATATCAGAAGGGTTGCTTGCTTGAGGTGAAGATGCTTCTTCCTTTACTTTACACTCCTCCAAGGTTGACAATTTTTTACAACAGGGAGCTCTGTTGACTGCAAATCAACTTGTGCATGTACATTTTTTTTAGTGAATGCTAACCTTCTCTTTATACTCTTTTGAGTTTTACTAGCCACACAAGAATCCAACTTACAGTTCTGCTTCCAATCTTTGACCGATATCAAGCGAATAACAATCCTTTGTTTCCTCACAAAGTGCCTTGAGTGAATCAATAAAACACTCCCAGATGTCTCCAAACAAAGGCATATTAATGGCCTTCGATCTTTCCTTTGTTGTTGCATTCATACTTACACATAGTTGGGTTACAAGTTTCAATGATTTAATCACCTCTGTAAATTGTGCATTTGTCACTAAAAGGTATAGATCTGCCTTCTATGCAATTCATCAATCAATATGTTGATCACAGGGTGCATGATAGGCTCACCCACAAGAGAGATATCATAATGCACAGGATTCAGGCTTTACTACCAACTATTACATTAGTTGTCATGGATACAACCTTATGTCTTCAATAGCTTCAAGACAACTTTCTATCTCATGCAGTAACTTCTCGAAAATGGTTCGAAGGAGCACATACCCTTGTTGTCCTTCTTAAATTCAATGAAAATCTAATGTACAACTTAATCACAAAGGGAAAAAAATTCTTGGACAATAGTTGATGACTTTGTGTTGTTAAAATATGGACATCCATGGGCAACACCAACTATGTCAAGAAAAATATAATTGCTCCATATGAAAGAAGCCATGCATGCATGGGAAGAGTATTGTGTTTTTGCAACTCTACCAACAAAACAAGCTTTTGCAAATGATTTCTATCAAACAGGTTGTAATGAATAAAAGAATAGCCCGTGCGCAAAACTCTCTTTGCCTGATAAAACTGGGCAATACTTCTTTCATTCCATAATCTTAAGAAGATGAGCTTGAAATTGAAGCTCTCAAGCCCATTTTGATCAAAGTGAAATTCTTAGTGAAGGATTTCCACTGGTGAATATGACATCTCAAATGAAATTTCCAAATAAAATCTTGTGATTTCATTCAATAAAGTATTTGAAACAGGTGCAGCCGTTGATTCCAATACAGGCTCCACATGATTTGTAGCTAATAACATCTTGAAACTTCATATGTTCCACTTTTATGGATGGACATATTCCAGGCGGTGCTCCTTTTCAGTTTCTTCAAACATCTCGGGGGTCCTATGTGAAACCTGATAACACTTGAAATTTCTTTCATCAAACCCTCTCTCTCCTCAACCCATAGCACTGTTTGAAATCCTGCATTCTTCCAACAAACAAGCATAAGTATTCAGTGCATCTTCTGCATAAATGAGAGGGCTAAACAAAGGTATTCAAAATAGGATGATTGTTTCTATTGTGACTTCCCATCTCCAACTATCCATAATAAATATCTTCCATGATCCTTTTGCATCAAAATATTATGTTTAATTCAAAGGATTTCCCTAAAGTATCAGTGTTATAGCATGTTGTAGCTTGATATAGAGCACACCCTGAGTAAATAAGAATGTCTTGTGGACCAATATCAAGAATCCAATCCCAAAATTGTGATTTGGCTCAGCTCCTAACACTTCAAGACAATTTTGTTGATGACTTTTACACTCGAACGGTCTTATTCATGTTGAAAACATGCTTACTATTAGTGCCTTTACCCTGTGAACATGCTCTCCATTTGACATTCTATGTGTGAATTGCTTTGACACTTGGAGGATCGGATACATTCAATTTCCTTCAACACATAGTGCTTGGCGCTCAACGCTGGGCTTTGTGTTGGTTTATGTGTTGACTTGTGCTCAACATGTGTAGTGTGTGGACTTTGGCATATAGATAGTGGTTAAGTCAATAAGCTTGACTTAGAATTAGACTTAGGTCACTTAAGCACACAACGCCATTTTGGTAAAATTAACAAATAATTTTTTTTTTATTTGAAAATAAAGAAAACTTTTGAAAACTAAGAAATGAAGGTTTAGGAAAACTAATAAAAAAAAAACTATTTTTGCCATGCAAGTCAGAAGATAGAGTCACGAGAATCGTGGGAAAAAACGATCAATGGGAGCTTGTCAAGGCTTTATGGGGAATTTGAAGACTATGACAATTAGCAAAAGACATGGTAAATCAATAAATCAAGCACGAACAATTGAAGATGCCTCAAAATTTATAAGAACATTTTGAGCGCTAACACTACCCTTCTTATAATTTATGACCAAATGAAATTGTTGTAAAAACCCCATCCACTTATAATGTCTAGTTTGTTGTAGCTTACTCTAGGCCTGCAAATACAGTAGTGGTTGGTGATCTGTGTGGATGATTGTCTCCCTACCCATCAAATAGTGTTTCCACTTTTTGACAACTTGCACCAAGGCATAGAAATCCTTGTCGTAGGTAGGTTAGTTGAGAACTTCCTCATGAAATACTTCAGAATGATAACAGACGAGCCTTTCTCCCTGCATCAATACTACTCACATGGAATACCCACTTGCATCTATCTCCACTTCAAAAGGCTTCTGCAAGTTTGGTAGTGTGATCACTAATGCTTGAATGATATTTCTTTTCATCTCATTAAAGGCCTTTTGTTGATTCTTCCCCCACTGGAAACTCTTACCACTGGTTGTTATGGTGTGGAGTGGTGCAACTACTGCTAAAAATGAAGTTATGAACGTCCGCAAGTATTGTTTTGCCCCAAAAACTCCTAACTTCAATTATATTTGTAGGAATTGGCAATTTCATAATGGCCTCCATCTTTGCGGTATCTATCTTGAGCTCCCCTCCACCGATCACATACCCCAAATACACTAAGCATTGTTGAGAAAACTCGCATTTCTTGAGATTTTCCAACAACTGGTGTTTTTTCAAAGTCTCTAACACCTACATAAGATGTGACATATGCTTCTCCTGGGTAGCACTATAAACCAGTATATCATCCAAATAAACAATAACAAATGAATCTAGATAAGGGTGTAAAACATCATTCATTAGTCTCATAAATGTAGTCGGTGCATTGCATAAACCGAATGGCATAACCAACCACTCAAACGAACCTTGCCTTGTCTTGAAAGCAATATTCTAGGTATCTTATTCTTTGACTCGTAACTAATGATATCCCGATTTCAAATCCAACTTAGTGAAGTACTTGGCATGTTGCAACTGGTCTAATAGATCATCGATCCTTGGTAGGGGGTACCGATTCTTCAGTGTAATATTGTTCAATGCCCCGTAATCGATACACATTCTCCAAGTCCCGTCCTTCTTGGGAACAATTATGATGGTTGACCCACAAGGTGAGGTACTTGGTCGAATTACACCCTGCTCCAACAAATATTGCAATTGCTTCTTCACTTCATTCGCTTCTATACAACCCAATATTCGACAATGGGGAGTCTGGCAACAACTATATTTCGCGATCCACTTCCCTCTTGGGTGGTATCCTTTTAGGCTCCTGAACACTCCTTTGTATGTAGAAACTCCTCCAATTGTTGTTTCTACTCTTTAGTACACCCCTCTAGGGATGCCTTCATTCTCATTGACTCATCATTAGACTAATTTTCTCTTAACAAAAGTAAAACATATTTCTTACTAGAACTAATCAACTTCTTGGCTTGATTAGCACTTACCAGTGAGATCTTTGACTTGCCTTTATGTGCATTGATGATGTAGGACTTTCCATCCTTGACCAGACAATATTGATTGGCTCTCTGCCTGAATATTGCATCCCTCGTATACATGTAAGGGATTCCAAACACTACTCCACATACATCAAGGGGTACTACATCCAATTCCACTTCATTAATAAAATAATCACTTACAACAAATTTAATCTTACATTGTTTTGTTACCTTTATCTCTACATCCTTGTTTACCCAACCCAATGGATAGGGGATAGGATGATTGTGAACCTCCAATTCAAGCTTGTTGACTAGATCTTCTGCTATGAGATTAGCATGTGAACCATAGTCGAACATAGCATCTATCTTGGTCTTCTTGTCCTAAATCTTGATGTGGAAGAGCTTGGTCATCTCCTTCTCTTCTTGATGATGAAGGCTACTCATATTCACCTCCTTCTGCATAGATGTGCATACAATATTGTCATCCACATCCAAGCTAATTTCAACCTGATTGCTTGAATCTTTGGCTAGAAGGTTCTTTTTCTTTCCTTCCTGCTTGTGGTTCTTTGGCTTCAGCTATGGATGTAGTTTCCAACATTTTTCCTCGGTGTGGCCATCAATGTTGCAATGATTGCAATGGTTGTTGGGATCTTTACTCTATTGTGCAATGGGTATTGTCTTCTTATCTTTTCCCCCTTCCCACTTCTTCTTCCCCTCCTTGGAAGATTCATGGTGCTCTTTCTACTTCTAACCACTTGGATGCCCTTTCTTTTGGCCTATGTTTTTCAGGAACTCTGCCTATACACATGCCTCATCCACTGTTCTTGGCTTGAAGAGAATCACCTACTTTCTTAAATGACCATGTAAACCCCCCAGATACTTGAGGAGTACATATGGGTTCTTGGGAGAGATATTCAACATGATGGCCATCTTTTTGAACTCAGTGTGTACTCATGTACACTCTGCCCCTGCCTCTGCCTGAAGTAGTGCCACCAGATCCATTGGTCCTCTACATACTCAATAGGGTAAAATCGGGACTTAATGAGCGTTTTTAAGTCCTCTCACCTAGTTACTAGTGGATCAACTTCCAACCTAAGTGTTTATGTATGGTTTTCCCACTAGTTTAAAGCATGACCCTCTAACTTCAATCTAGCAAATGAAATATTATGCTCTTCATCTATATGGTGTACACTAAAATAAACTTCTAGTTGTTGCAACCAATGATTCAGTTTTAATGCATTGATCTCACCTTGATAGGGCTTTATGTCCACTTTCACTTCCATCTTGAATAGGGATTGTGAAGGGTTCACAACACTCAAACTCGACTACTCTTTTTCGGATTTTTTCCGTGACTCCTTTTCTTCCTGATCTTTTGATTTCCCCTCTGATTTGTTCTCTAAGTTAGAGCCACCATCATCTATGAACGGTCCGGGATTTCTTGCTAGATCCGTCATGAGGAGGTTCATATTGTGACTGATGTCGACAACTTGCTGCCAACCGCTCAAATTTCTCTTTTGTTGGATCTCGAGGGTTATTATGAATAGACATGTCTACCATGGCTAGGGTTTTTGTGACTTCTCTTTAAGTCGATTCTTGGTTCCTGCAACTTCCCAAAAAGACCCAAAAGAAAAACCTTCTCTAATACAAATATGATATGTAAACTGTCGTGGATATTCCACTAGATCACGTCGTCACAACATATCTAATAAAATACTGAAATATTTACTATTAAGGCTAATTTCCTTTCGATCTCCAGAATATTTAGATACTGATAAATTAGATAAAACAAAGAAAAATAGTGAACAGTAAAACACATTCACACCATCCACAAATAAACACAAGATATGACCAAGGAAACCCAATACGGGAGAAAACCCGGCTAGAAGGTAAGGTTGCTCTACTCTCTTTTCTCTGGTAAACAAATGATGCAAGTACAAAGAAAGAGTTACTCTCTGTGGAGTTGCCTTTGACCTATGGCCTATATGGCTGCTACATAATCTCTCCTCCTCTGTTATGCCCACATAATACCACTCTCAGATGTTTTTCTCATCTATGGAACAAGATAGAATGCAAAAGAATGGAACCCTCTCTCCTCCTAGTACCCTTGTTTTTAACATAGCCTGATAACCATATAGGGATAGGTTTTTGACTTCCTCAACCTTCAATTGTGATAATTTTTTGGACCTTCTAGAATTTTCTTAGAAAATACACTCTGTGGCTAGCCCCACATGTCTAAGTAATGGAGGCTAACGCAACATCCACTCGCACCATGGTGATCAATATGGCAGGTCAACTTGCGGGAGGCATAACTTTCTCATACAAAATCTTATTAACGAACAGTTTGCGTCGTTGGAAAGGTATCAACGTGTAGAAGTTGGAATCTTATCATATAATAAGGTTTCGACAAAAAAAAATAGTTTGATGCCTCAAAATGTCTCTAGAAGATTTCTTGTGTTTTTTTTGGACCCAAATTTCCAAATTTGGACCAACCCTCGAAATGGCCCTGCAAGCTAATTCCTCCAATTTTTCCAACCAAAAAGTAGTGAGATAGATGAAAAATAATATAATTATCCAATATGGATCAAGATTCATCGGTTCCTTGAGTCATTTTGAATATTTCATCTCTTGTATCCCTTATTCTGCAACAATCCATGTACTTTTCACTGAAGGTGTTTTTCATTTGTTCCCAGCTTGTGATGATGTTTCCTTCAAAGCTCATGAACCATCTTAGAGTTAAATCCTTTAGAGCAAATGGAAAGAGCTTGAGTTTTTGTTCATCTGCAGTATAATCATAAGTCCTACATACCACTACAAACTCATACAAAAAGGTGTCAGGATCTTCTGAAACAAGATGATGGAAGTGAGGTAAGGCAGAAGGATTAATATTTTTCATTTTAGTTTCATCATTGGTTTCCCATATTGCAAACTCAAAAACTTATGTCATATCTTCTTCACCGGACATTGTATGAGGGAATGGAGATTGACCTTCTTCTAAGAGATTTCCAAATTCTCTTACTTATCTTTACAAGAAACTTTCAAGTGTCTGATAACCAATTTCTAGATTACTTGGACCTGTTTTGGATAAAAAAATTCCTTTCTTATCTCTAGGTCGATTCATTCATGAACAAAAAAGGAAATGAAACTATTTTTTTCTTTTCTCATATATTTCTAAAATGAAAAGAACATGACAAGGATTTGTAGATACTCACTCAAAGTGAATGCACTCGTGAGTTTACACTACATAAATTCTATAGTGATGTTGTATTTGTGTATTACCATTTCTACTCCTCCAAGTCACAGTAAAAAACAAAAATGAAATGATGTGCAATATTTTAGCACCTCCCCGACAATGACGCCAAAAAGTGGTGGGCCTTGGAATAGCAACAATAATGTTACTACTTCCATAGCTTATTACTTTAGTTGTCAACCTGGGGCTCCTACAAAATTTAGAGGTGTTGTGCAAAGTATACGCAGAGTGCATTGATAGGAGCCTAGGTCTGAAATTGGTCAAGAGCTCAATGCATGAAATCTAATGACAACCTGTGCAAGGAATCTGAAGTAATTGCACGAATAGAACTTTAAGCTACTTGCATGAATGGAATCACACGAAATTGAAAAGCAGTTAATCTATATGCAAGAAGGGAAAACTAATATAACTGTGGGAAAAGAAACTCATTGAGTTGTAAGAAGAAAGTAATATTGATTGCAAGAAAAGGAATTAATCTGTTGCATGAAAGGAAATGAACCTTTTGCCTGAAATAAATGAATCTAATTGCATCTAACCCTTGATCCAATACCATGCCATGTTGTTATATTATTAACATATGTTACCCTCATCAAAAGATATGTAAGAAATGTAAGAAACTTCAACTAAAATTGTCCTATAAGAAGTTCTACAAGAATTGTAATAGTTCTACAGGAACTGTAACAGTCCTACAGGAAACTTCTACAGGATGATGAGAAGAGACCTAAAGAGCTTGTTAACACCTTCTAAATTATTGACAAGGCTAAATTAAGATGCAATAAAGTGTGGATGTGGTTCATATCCCTGAAAATATTCTCTTGAGCACTCCAATGGAATTACAACCACTTCTATAGGAAACGTGCTAAAAATTACAGTTTACTAACAATCTAAACTATAGTTAGAAATTGATGTGCATAACTATCTAATCCTCTAAGAAAAATTAAGAAAATTAAATACAACACACTAACATGAAAAAGAGAGAAAGAATACAAACATGGTCCTTGAGCCCTCTTGAGTGGGCCCTACCCAAGCAGCACAAGGAACCTCTAAAAAATATAATGAGATGGAAACAAAAACATCTTTATTAACCAATATTAGTTGTTACATCAAGGAGCAAATATTCAAGTCTCAAAAGCTTATTAACAAAATTAGAATGCAATATTTAGATCTCTTATTTTTCCTCCCCTTTCTCTCCAATATGCCATGGAGTACTTCACAACATCACCATATCTCCTACCTCATCCATAGCATCGAACCTTGCATGTGTCGATCCTGGTAAAATCTGGGCCAATAACCAGTTGTTGTCATGTAGATCCAATTCAAATCACACCTCCCCACTGGGAGGTTTTTGGTCCCTAAAAGATCCAAGGATAAGTGAGGGAACTTGCTTGCAATCCAATTCCTCTCATACCATTTTTCTTTCCCTGGATAAACCCTTTGAGGCTAATCTACAATATTTTTATCACCCTTTGCAAGTTACCAGTTCCTTCTGCTACATAATTGTGTCTTCCTTCAATTATTCAAGAGCATGTGATGCAAAGTCTTCAACAATGGGGAGAACTTGATGGTCTTATTCTCCTTCTAACATAGAGGGCTTGAAATATCTCAAATACTCCCACTGAGCTACTCCACATACAAGACAAAAGTCTTAATATGAAGAAATTCCCATTCACCTACTCAATGATGTCAAAAGGTTTATATCTGAGTGGCTTGAGTTTCTTCATTGCTCCTTGTAGATTTAAAGCCACACCTTATATCTGACAAAACTTATGATCTTCTTTGTGCTCAACATTTATGGTTTTATACTATCATTGGCTTTTGTCAAGCTACTTGTAATGTCCCTTACTATTTTTGGGGGATTTTACTCAGTTTTGCAGTGTAGACATTTCGTCAAATACTTTGTTGTACAGTGTATAAAATGTTTGTTGATGTAAAGTTTAGCACAATTTGCATTCCCCTTTTGAAATATAATTGACATCCAACACATATATACATTGTTATTGAAATGAAATTAATACTCTTATCAATCAATACAACAAGTAGATAATGAAGAACCTGATACAAATAGTTGTAGATGGCCTCTACAAATATTGAGAAGAGTATGCATGGAAATGGCAGTGTGAGTGCAACAACCCTATGTTGAAGATACATGTTTGTAGGCACATGAATCGGCCTAGCAAAGAGGTGTATAGTCCTCTAGAAATGTAGAGATGTGGCTAGTATATTTTTTGTGAAAGTTTATAGGTTTGTTGGTAAGAGAATAGACCCCAGCAAAATATGTATGGTTTCCCATCAATTAGTTGGAAATCCTCATCCCACAAATTTATATTTGCTATAGGAAAACTTAGCCATCAAGAAGAAATTTGGCCCAATGACAAGAATCTCGACCCAAAAATGGAATTTTGTTGCCCAACAAAGATATCACAGCTCCAAGAAAAGAAATCGGCCTCTAACAGTCCAAAATTCGCCCAGCCAAGAGGAAACTCATCCTAGCAAACAAGCAACTCAACCAACAAGTGAAACTTGGCCTCCAATCAATCAAAGACTCGCCCAACAGTGAATAAATCACCCCCTCGGCCAATAACTCACCCCCACAATGAGAAACTTGATCCCCAATGCAATTTAACTCAACCAATAAGCAATAACTTGGCCCCAAGATGCAAAATCATCCTCTACAAAGAAAACTCAGCTACCAAATGATGAAATCTTGGCCACAATGAAGCACAAAGAGAAGATCTAAGTGATCTTCTCTCTCGACTAGCTATGGTGGATAGTCTCACCACCGAAACCAATCTTCCTCTCTAGGGTTTTTTGTCCCAAGAGCCAAAAGCCATAAGAGATCCTCAAATTTGTTTTTAGGAAAACAACAATGCATAACGAGAGAGGGCGCCCTCATTCTCCTTTTATTTCCTCGTTGACCCTTTTTCCCTTTTAATAAAGTAAAATGACTTTATAAACTCAAGTCACTTAAATTACCCTTTTAATTAATTACTCAATGTCACTTTTTAAAAAAAAAAAGTTATTTTTTCTGCTATGATGACATTAAATAATTAGTTCAACAAGAAGAAATATGGCTCAATGACAAGAAGCTCAACCCAAAAATGGAATGTTGCTTCCCAACAAAGATATCACGGCCCCAAGTAAAGAAATCAACCTCTATCAGTGCAGAAAACGGCCCAGCCAAGAGAGAGGCAACCTCTAACAGTCTAGAAATGGTCCAGCCAAGAGAAATGTGGCCTCTAACTGCCCAAAAACATCCCATTCAAGAGAAATGTGGCCTCTAACAGTCCAAAAACGACCCAGCCAAGAGAAATGCGTCCCACAAGAGAGAATACTCGCTAAGCAGTGAGTTAACTCGACTCTAATAAGAAAAATCATCCTCTAGTTGAATGAACTCGGCCCCCAACTAAACATAATGCAACCACAAACCCAAAATCTCCCTACTCAAACAAAATCGATCCCAACACATGAAACCCAGTTGCCAAATGATGAAATACTCAACCACAATGAAGCACACTAGAGAAATTTGAATGATCTCTCCTATATGATCGGCTAGGGTGGATAGTCCCACCACCGAACCCAATCCCAAACTCCTCTAGGGTTTTTCGTCCCAAAAGCCCAAGCCACAAGAGCTCTCTCAAATTCGTTTTTAGAAAATAATAATGCATAATGAGAGAGGGTGCCCTCATTCTCTTTTTATTTCCTCGTTGACCCTTTTCATACCCTTTTTCCCTTTTAATAAAGTAAAGTGAATTTATAAACTCAAGTCACTTAAAACACCCTTTTAATTAATTACTCAATGTCACTTTTTAAAAAAGTTACTTTTTCTGCTCCGATGACATTAAATATTTAATTAACCGCCTTTTTCCACTAACTATAGCCTACGGAAATCAATTAGGCTATTACGTCAATCTCCTGTAGATATCATTTGGAAAGGGACATTACACTACTCATGTAACTTCATATGTATATGTCTAATCTTGTCCATTAATGTGCTTACCTTCTTCTCATCTCCTTATAGCTATGCTTCATCCTTCTATTATCTATACACAATGTCAAACCGTGAAGAAGGGAAATAGACAAAGCAAGTCTTAAAAGGTGATTTATTGGTGGAAGAATGAAGTGTTCAATCGTATGATTGTTGGATGTAGACCAACTTCTCGTCCCAAGTCCTTAGATGCTTGCTATTATACCCTCTCAACAACTATACAAATGTCCAGTCGAGAACTTTCATTTGTCTATCGGTTTGGGGATGAAATGCAGTGGAATACCTCAATTGGGTATCCATTCTCTCCCAAAGTATTCCCCAAAATCCTCCCAAGAACTTGCTATCTTGATCAAATATTTTTTCCTATACCATTTGGTCAAGTGACTCCATCCTCTCCCATAATAAAGTAACTTTGTCCTATGCTATAGAAACACTTCATTATCTAGTGATCTATGGATTTATGATAGAGCTTGGAAATCCAAAATGTACCCAAACATGACTAAAAAATAACTCAGTTGCTTCTTGTCTAGAGATCGTGTTCTTGTACAAAATTAGAACGCACATCTTGTTGAAGTGGTCTACCACAGTAAACAAGTAGGCATGGCCTCTACAAGACATAGACAACCCTCCAAAAAAGTCCATGGAGATGCTCTCCCAAGGCTTGCATGGTACTAGCAATGGTATATAGAGCCCAAGATTTCTATTTCTTGGCTTATGGGTGCTACAAAGAACACATCATCTAACAAATATCGCCACCTACTCCTACATCTTTAACCAGTACACATACCTATGCAAATTTGTCATTGTCTTCATTAAACCAAAATGACCAACAATCCAAGAAGTGTGAGATTCTCTCATCATCTAAAGCATTATATCATGTGGTATGCACAACTTTTCCAACAACCCACCTTGGAAGTGATATTCATTTCCTTCCATGGCAATTATTGATCTCTCCTTCAACTACTTGTATACCCATCTCTCCCATAGTCTTCAATCGGTAGTTCATGAATGAAGGGATCGAATTATATTATCACTCTAGCTATTGCAATCTTCTTTAGTGGTGATCATGAAAGCATATCAACTAGCTTGTCTGTAGTTTCTTTCTTGTACTTGATCAATAGGTGTAATTTTGTAAGAATCCTAACCACTTGCAATGTATTGTTGCATCTTGCTTTAACTTTGTAGGTATTG
This sequence comes from Picea engelmannii, assembly GCA_009831015.1. NCBI lineage: Eukaryota > Viridiplantae > Streptophyta > Pinopsida > Pinales > Pinaceae > Picea > Picea engelmannii. Next base: position 694,565 of record ML779665.1, read on the forward strand.
TAGGGGTTGATGATTGGTGTGTATGATGGTCTCTTTCCCTAAGAGGTAGTGCTTCCACTTCTTCACTACTTACACGATTGCATCGAGCTCTTTATCATGTGTGGGGTACTCAAGTACCACTCCATGAAACAACTTTGAATGATAACATATCAGTCTTCTTCCTTGCATAAGCACCGCCCCCCAATGCATATCCACTAAAATATGTCTCTAGTTCAAATGGTTGTTGTAAATTGGGCATGGAAATGACTAAATCATTATTGATATTCCTCTTTGGGCCTTCAAATGCTCATTGTTGTTGTTGGAAACCTAATCCATTAGGGTTATGCAAATTCACTTAAGAAAGAATATGAAACGTCACAAGTGATATGAATGGTCATTGGGAGTCCAAAAGACCTCTTGGAAGATGAATCCAAAGGTCATAGAATATGTATTTATGTGTGTATCATATTAATAAAATAGTATTGCATGTTGATCTACATTCGTGTGCATTCCAACAGTGGTATCAAAGCCCTATAGTTCTTAGGCCCTGAAAAAAGCTATGACAGTTTTCCATAGCATCTTGGTTTAATTCCACCAGTCTTCCTCGTGCAAAAATGTATTTTTATCATTTATTTCCATGAACATTTCATTCCAACATATAGAAACGTTCCCCTGCTTGGGTTACTCAGCATCATTTGCACCTTCATCCATGTTTTGCACATCCGTTAAGGTTTCCATCTCCCATAATGTTTCTCAGATTCCTCACTGTTGTAGTCAATCTCCACTGACCCGATTCTTATCCCTTAATGTCTAGTCGACTAGAGAATGGATAAAAATCCACCATAACTAATGACTCCTCTTAAACTTCTTGGCATGTAGAATAAAGTTCTTCTCCTCCAAGTACACTCTACATGTTCTTGTCATAGTTCTTGGCATTGAATTTATTTTCGGCTTGATCCACACCTACAATTTTCTAGTTTTACTTTATTTTCACTCTGAGAAACCCTTGATCTGAAAAAGAACACTGAAAGGAAGATTTTCGTGATTAAAATAGCCGAAGAGAATAGAGGTATCATAGATCACCTTCACCACCGTATCAATGCTCAAGTAATAAATATATTTATGGATGAATTTTCATCGTGCTTGAGTGTGGTCCCTGACAATCATGGGGTTAACCGTGGAGGGAAATAATTGAACACACCTCACCCTACTGTTGTAGGCATTGACATCTTGGATTGCATATTTGCATTCTCTAAGGGTATTCCAAATCTTGATCGATCGATCACATGAGGACACTTTTGTCGATTCCCAGTTCTGCGTAATACTTTGTATACATGGAGGTAACTGCATTATTCCTTTCCCCAATGGTGCAACTTCCCTATTTAAACACACCTACAAATTGTTCTCGTTATAAAAATCATGGGAGTCTTTTTACATTTTTCTTTACAGCTCCCTTACCAGCTTTATGTCAACTATTAGGTCTATCAACACCAATTTAGGGATGACTGTCTATGATCAAGCAGATAAATTTCTTTCCTCTTTCTTTTTAGAAAGGGGAGAGGCCCTCCCAATGTCTAACTCAGTTGACTTGTTTTGGGGCATGCCTTCTCTCTGATTCTTTCTTAAAGTGCTTGATTCTCAGGTTCATTTTTTGTCGGGCATGTTTTTCTCTATATTCCCCAACTTCCAAAAAGAAGAAATGTATATCAGGTTGTCTACCTCAACTTCCAAAGAAAATCCTACCGGCTTCATCGAATGTAGAAGCTTGCGTATATCAACTCACAATAAACTTTAAAGTGGCAAAGCATTTTAGATTTTCTACAAGCATGTCCATTTTAGAAGACAGTGGAGTTGAAAGCCAACTCGATGTTGATTGTGCTTCCGGTGAATATAACATAAACAAAACTTTAGATGTGAATACGATGGAGATTAAAGAGCTTCACTTCGGGTTGTGGTAAAGTGGCCACCATGGCTTCTCCTTTGGAAATATTTGTTGTGAAATAAATTTTATTTGACATACAAAGTTCAGACTGGGAGCATAAAGGTTGGTATTTCGTGAGTTAAACTTTGTGAACTCACGTCTGATGTGTATGTTTGCAATTTGAATCCTCATGCAACTAAGAGTGAGTTGGAGGATGATGGTGATAAATGTGGGATTTTAATCCACGCCCTTTCAACTCTAGAATCAAGATAATTGTAACTTGCAAATAGTTTTTTAGTAAGTTTACTTTTTTAAGTTTAAGTTGAATTACATTGTAAATGGGTGCATATTTCGGTAGAAGTCGACACCCTAATCTCACCTTGTCCCTGACAGGGGGGATAATATCATTCATTGATATTCAGGCATCAAGTTTCAAAGTCCTATGAATCAAACAGTAATAAGCAAGCATGATTTGGTTTGTGATCTTCCTTAAACAACATTTATTAGAAGACACCGACTTCTACTGGACAATAGTTTGTGGTTATATTTAACCTCCATTTAGTAGAAGACTTACAACTTCTGCTAGACAACAGTTTGTGGTCATCTTAAACGTCCATTTTGTACAATACTTAGAGATTCTACTAGACAATAGTTTATGGTCATCTTAAACCTCCATTTAGTAGAAGACTTACAACTTCTGCTAGACAACATTTTGTGGTTATCTTTAAACCTTTATTTGAGAGCTCATCCGGATTATTTTCAGAACAAAATGAAAGCAGATATATTACAATGAAATACTCATGAAAATTTCCATAAACATATAAATACAACAATACTTGATTTCTATTAATGAAAGAATTGTAAAGAGACTGTAAAAATACAGAGTGCAAGACTCGCTAGAATGGTGGCAGCTTTATCTCTGAGAAGAGATGTGACGCCTACGCTCATTCACAAGAAGATCATTACAATGAGGCTCTAAAAGTCTTTTTATGATAAACATGAATGTCAAAACCCTAGATATCCAAAAACCTAACCCTAGGAGATGAAACGCCAAAAATCATGTGGGCCTCGTTTGGGTAAGTTAGTACATTAACTTCCTGGGGTCGTAAAGTTTGCATACGATCTTAGTTTTAGGTGTGTGATAGCCCGTTAGAAAGGTCTTTTCGATAAATACACATTACTTCATCAAACTTTGACTCTGTTTATTAATTGATTGTCGTGAGCCAAAAAAAAACATTGTTTAGGGCCCCAAAACGGCCCTGGAAGTAAAACAAGATGTGTTGACATGAAAACATACAATATAAGCTAGTTGGATTAGGTGGGAGGCCACCAGTATCCACCTGGAAGATGTGTAAAGATTCAGACAGCTCTGGAAGTGTAGAACCCACAATTACAAAGAAGTACATAAGAACGTCCTGCACTAAAAACTAACAAGAGGAGTCAGTTGGAACAGGTGGGTGGCCACCAATATCCACATGGATCAATCCTCCCCCCTTAGGAAGAAATGGTCTCCATTGCATTGAGTGCCCAGGGAAGAGGAGAAAGCATTTTTTGAATCTGAAGCTTGGTGAGTTGTGTGACTTGTTGGAGAAGTTGTGCTTCTTGGCTTGTGGAAGAGTTCACAAACCTGTTACTAGAGGGGTTGAATCTGTTCCACCAACCTGTTGTCTCTGGATTGGATGGGGCATTGTGTAAGAACCATTGTAGGTGAAGAAACAATATCTTTTGTCTCTTCGACAATCTTTTTTTGTTGGATAGAAGGTGTTGAGGTTGTAGTGGTTGTAGTGGTATTTTGTGCATCCTTTGACTAGACTGTGAAGAGGACGAATTTTGCAGTATGAGAGATTACCTTGCGGAGTTTTTTTGGTGGAGCAGTAGTCAGAATTACCTCTGCTATCCTGTAGAGCTGGCCTCCCAAAGTAATAATGACACTACGAGGTCTAGACTCATAGAAAGCATGATGTTTCCACATATATGGTTGGCCCAAAACAACATCACAGACATCAAGAGGGGAAATATCACACACTACCTCATCCTTGAAGGGATGGATGTCATAAGATAGGTGTTGAAATATTGTAACTGCAAAGAGTATTCTTATTATTATTGATATATTATTCATAGGATCAATCCCCATTGTGGATTGATCATGTCGGTTATTGTAATAGGACCAAATCCCCTCTTGTGGATTGGTTAAAAGACAATTATAATAGGCAGAATAAGAAGTCGGCCCCAACAGTTAATAAAGAGACCCAGAATTATAATAAAGGTGGGTTTACCCACCCAGTTTGAGAATTCGGCCCTGCCAGTGAAGAGACACTTCACATGTGCCAAACTTGTATAAATAAAGGAGGCTAGCGCCTCACTTAGACACAACTCACTTGCTTAGTTTGAGAGACAAGTTATGATATGTTACCGACAAAGGAGAGAGAGAGAGTGGCGCATATCTAGGAGAGGACTTTATGTATTAGCATAAGAGATCTTTTGGCATTGTATTGGCTATCTATATTAAGGAAATTTTGCTGGGTTTTCTTCCCCTAGAGGGTTTCCCAGGATAAATGTCGTGTCTCTTGTGATTGTGTATTTCTCGGTGATCTTGGATTATGCTATTGTTATCCAATGAAATGAAAACATCTATAATAATGGCTTAAACATTAACATGGTATCAGAGCCAAGCTGAAGGAAGCATCTTTCGCAAGAGAAAAACGTCACTGTTGTTGTACCTGCAAATTAGGGTTTTTCAAAAGTGAAGCTTTTCAGTCCTAAAACTATCTAGAAAGTTGTGCCCTCCCCTAAGGATCAATTTGGCATCATCAGTGCACCTTTTCAGTGGCTAGATCTCCCAGAAAGTGAAACCCTAGTTTCACAAAGTACCAAAAGTACCAGAAACCCAGTACCAGAGTACCAGAGCTACCAGAAGCACCAGTCCAAAAAACCGCAGATCATATTTGAAGGAGAAAAAGTTGGATTTTCTCAGATCCAAACACACCAGGCAGCTCACCTCAGCCAAGCGCATCTCCTGGTAAGTTCAGTTTTTTATTTTGAGTACTTTCATTTTTCGGTCATTTTCCTAGCTCCAGGTAAAGATGTCTGCGATCATTAAGTTTGTTGACAAGTTAGAAGGAGTGGAAAACTTTTGTGCCTGGAAGTATAGGATTGGCTTCATTCTTGAAGAGAATGACCTAGCAAGATTCGTCAAGGAAGAATTACCGGAACCCAAAGATGTTGCAGAAAAGGCAAAGCATCAAAAGGACACAACAAGGGCCAAAAGAATCATTGTAGATTCAATCAAAGACCATCTGATCATTTATGTGTCATCTAAGAAGACCCTGAAATAAATGTTTGATGCCTTGACCAGACTATATGAAGGAAAGAACATAAACCGAAAGATGAATCTTAGAACTCAACTGAAGAATACAAAGATGCAGAAAGGAGAAATGATTTAGGAATACTTCTCCAGAATCTCAGAATTCAAAGAACATCTAGAAGCTATTGGAGATACCATAGATGAAGACGAACTCATAATGAAGGCCCTAAATGGTCTCACAAAACCTTGGGATGCTTTCATCCAAACGATATGTGCCAGAAAGGAGAAATTGAAGTTCGACAGCTTATGGGAAGAATGCATCCAAGAAGAAACAAGACTAGCAAATC
>ML779665.1:717771-755553 GCA_009831015.1 Picea engelmannii
CAACTCATGGATGTTGCGGATGATATAATGACTCATGTAGAGATATGTCTGGTTTACTGGAACAAGTAATCATCATAGTCTTCTCCCTCCATCTGGGAGAACCTCTAGTTCTAGATCTCGCAATGATTTCATTCATAAGTCTTTCATACATTGTTCTTCATCACGACTTCCAGTTCCTCTGCTTGATTCCTTTTATTGAGTTCATATCATGGTTGGTAATCTTGTGATTCTTAATATAATGACTGGTTGTTCTGGCTTCTCTTGTTTCTTGGAATCTTCATGTTCTTCCTCATGTTTTTCCTTTAGCTCTTGGGTCCATGGATTTTCTTATAGATTCCATGCCCTAAATATTTCACTTCTTTCTTTTATCATAGGATCACGGATCTGGATGGACAACCAGGGATACTTTAAGGCTTTTTCTTTGAAGGGGTCTTCTTCTGCGGTTGAACTGGACACGTATTGTCTTTCATGGCTGCTACCATACTTCATTATTCTTTAATGGATCATAGGATTAGCTCCCTCCTAATCCTTGCTTCATGTATGAGTGCATATAATCGGCTCCCTCTGTCTAACAGAGTCCATGCTTCTGTCTGCATCCTTATTGTCTTCTACAATATATAATTGGCTCTCTCTGTCTAACAGAGTCCACGCTTCCATCTTGTTGTCTTCTACAAAAACATTATAAGTCTTTCTTTGACTTCTTTCTATCTTTTCTTCTTCTGAGTCTCTTCATGATTGATTCGACATATTTCATCCTTTCATGTGTATTATCTAATGATATCAATCTGTATCTTGTTGTTCTTCCATAGGTATAGTTCTTCTTAGAATACATTATCTTTCAAGGGATAGATATACAAGATATGTACAAGAAATAAGAAGAGTATTGTTAGCTTTAGAAGAAGAAGTCTCTTTCATCCTACTTGGTCTTCTTTGTAGGTTCCTTTTCTTCGGCAACTGATGCTTCGTGTTTCTCCTTCCTTTTTCCTTAGCTCAGGACAATGATTCTTGTAGTGACCATACTTTTGACAGTTGAAGCATTGTATTTCTGAAATGTCTTTCTCTTGACTTGGCTTCCTCCTTGAGCCAAACTTCCTTTTGTTCCTGAAGTTCTTGAATCTTGCTGTGAAGGCTTGATCATCGTACTTCTTTTGGGGTTTCTCTTTTGAACTGATCCTTGATTCTTCTTGAACACAACAAGTCTAAAGTTCTTCAAATGTCAGATACTCCTTTCTTGTGTTCATGCTTGCGGCAAATGCATCCCACATCTTGGGAAGGCCATTGAGTACTATGTTTACCAATTCCTTCTCTGAAATGATCTTTTCAATAGCTTGTAGTTGATCTCTTAACTCAGAGATTCTCACAAAGTATGATGTTGTGCTGTTATCATCATTCATCTTCATGTCACGAAGCTCATTCTTCAGACTCATGACTTGTCCAATGTTTCTAACTGAGAAGAGGTTTGTTAGGGCATCGTACATCTTCTTCGATGAGTCAAGACGAGAGATGTAGGGTATCAAGTGGTCTTTTATAGAGTCCACTATGATACTCATGGCATTGATGTCACCGTCTTTGAACTTCTCCATAACTGCAACGTTATCTGGTTCCTTCTTTTTTCCTTCTTCAAACACTGGTTCCACCATCTTTCCTTTCACGATATCCAACACTTTATTCTTGGCAAGGATGAGGTCAATCCTTGTCTTCCACGCTTTGAAGTTAGAGGCTCCATCTAACTTGTTCTCCGACTTCATAGAATAAGTCATGGCTGCTTTGACTTGGTCAAACCCTAGATTTGACCAAAAGCTCAAACTTCACGTCTTGGCTTGCTGAGAGTACCAGGAGATGCGCTAGGCTAGGGCACACTGATCTGTCCGGAAATTAGGTCAATCCCTTCACTTAAGTTGCCTCAACGAGAGGATTAGGGTTTCTGCAACTGCACCTGCTAGTAACCCTAACAACAGTGCTATGGTGACTGCTCCTGCTAGAAACCTTAGCGGCAGTTCTTCAATGAGCTCAATATCCTTATGGTTATGTTTCCTTCCAGCGGTTAGACTGAATGAAGGAGGTATGGGCCCATAACCTGTTAGAATATAATGGATGTGCTCATTTTACCATTGACAATATCTCTTTTGTCACCCAACCATAGGCCGAAGCCACCCTCCGAGCACCTTAACCTTGACAGAGAATCACTCCGGAAGCAAACCCTAGGCTAGATAGCCAAACAAAGGGTAGCGCACCTTTCTCGAAGGATATCACACCAACAAGAGCTGATCAGATGTTCGAAACCCTAGCCAAGAGATAGTCTAAGAAAAACGTGATCTGCTAGCTACAACAGCTGCAATGGCATCTCTCCTCAAACCTGCGCACAAGATTGGGCACTGCAGTGCACACAAGTTGCTGCTTTGAAATTCTAAGACTGCCTGCCAGAATGAGAACTGGCCTCCTGTATTTATACTAATTTTGGCTAACTGCCTGGGCCGACTTCTCATTCTGGGTATCTGTCTGTTCAGTATATATTATTATTTCTAGCCGACTTCTTCTCTTGGAGGCTAATAACCTAATATAAATTATCTTCTTGAGCTGACAAGTCTTCTAGGGTTATTAGCCAACTCATTAGGGTTTCTTCTTGCTTCCCAGAGTATTCTATCCTCATTAGGTTTACACGTGGAGGTAAATACCTCTCGCAGCTACCATAATATCAACTCCCACTTCCCTCTAGGGATCCATTGTAGGTTGGCTAGGAATCTCACTTGTTAGGGACTCTAGGGATGTGAGTTGTAAAAAGAAAACTCATTGCTTTAGGTAAAAATCTCACTCGAAAAATTCACTCTATAGGCCTAACAACCTTCTTTTTCATGCATTTGTAGCTCCAAACAGCTACTACACATGCCCACTATGGCCACCTGCAAGCTCTAGCACTCTGCACTCCCTTGTTGTCCCAAAAACTACATGTAAAAATTGCTCTCCTTTCCCATACAAATTCCCTTTCTTTCATGCATGTTGACTCTCATAAGTCTTAAGGCTGATTGTACTCAACCCCCATGCTCTCATTAACTATGTGAAGTGGCTTTTCACACCCACCCTCTTACATGTGTTTAATGATTGGGGCTTTGATACACTCAAAAGGAAATTAGAAGGTTTATACACAATGATAATTTTAGAAAGTGGGTTGAGATTAATATACATGGGTAACTCCCCCCCTTGGACCCCCTCTTAGACCCCCCCCTTATCTTGTGGAAACTTAGTTCCTAATTACTCTGTTTGTGTCTGTCTGTAGTCGGCGATGCATTTATTTTATTATTTTTTATATACAATGTTTACATATTACACCATCAGGCCCGCAGTCATATATCATATTTACATTATACATTGCTAAACAAGGGATTAAAAACAAGGGCGTTACAAAGGGAGAGGCATGGGTCTACCATTTGACAAGGGAGACATGTGTCATTAGTGCATGTTATCAATTAACAAGAGCTCTCCCTCCTCTCCAAGAATGCATCCCATTCGATATGATTCGATCAATGATCTAAATCTTTAGGGGTCCTACCTAAAGAAGATATACATGATGACACACATTCCCTCATGCATCAATGTGGTCACTTTTGGTTAATTGGAGCATCACATTATTCAACCATGGAATCTTGGCATGGAAATAATGTACATGATGGGGAATCGATGCAATAAATCCTAAAGCTTAAATATTGGGTTTTGATGGAAAAAGGCACCTTCGTATGAAAACTTGCTACTCATTCAAGTATGTGTCTATATGCACACACACACGAACAAACAAAAAAACACATGAAATAAGAGCCTTGGAAACCAGTCATAAGTGTAGTTTTCATGCATATTGCTATCCCTTCATAAAGTAGATTGGTTTAACCACTTCTTACAATTATAAACAGAGTAGTAAGCCCACAAACAGGTGAGGGCCAAAAGTGTAACTACAACTATGAGAGAGAAATTTTCATGGCCCACATATATGTTCATTCACAAACTCTAACATGACAACATTCCATTTTCTATTATAATATTTATTTAAATCTTTTATAATTTTTTCTAAATATCCAACTGTTGTGAGACAAACACACTTACCCATGATGTTCCATATGCTTGCAACCTCTTTGTCACTTCAGAGGTGGTTGGAAATAATTATGCTCTCTCTTAACAATCTTACATCTTCTTCATCATTAATCATCCCATTCATGAAATCGGTGTATTGTCTGAAAACAGGTGCACCAGGTATGGTAGAAATTCCATATGCCACCAGATTTCTCAAGATTACCTTTGTGTAACTATCCATGTTTACTTTAGGGAGGTAAAATGTGGCAATTCTCTCATCAAATTGTATTGTGGCGAGGTCACCATTAGTAGGAGAGAATTCGTATCCCACAAAGTATAAATCGATAACAAATAGAATAACAAGTTCATCGAGAGAGAGAGCAATATGATATTAATCGAAGATTTAGGTTCTTTCTCGGTTTTGATTTCATTTTATCAATAAGAACAAGAGGCGGTAAGGCCAACATCACAAAGGCAACTTTGTGAGAAATCGAATGAGTCCAATGTTAATAGAGGAGTCACTCTTTCATAACAAACTAAAAGCTTTTGAAATGGTTGACATGTGGACTACATTAAGTATATCATTTTCATTCTCTTCCTCAATTGGATTTGGATTTTGATTGTTCAAATTGATTGAGTTTAGTTTTTTTTTTTTATTGTTCAAAACATGAACAATAACATTGTACAACACCTCCAACATGTGCCCTCTCTCCTTTAATTTGAACTCTCGGGCAAACTTGAAGCTAAAAGGTGATAATTCTTAGCACACTGCAGAGCCTCTCCTCTATATTAACTTTAGAACGAAATTGCAATTCCAAAAACTTTTGCAATAGAAAAAACAACAATTTATTTTTGAACATCATTAGATCTTTAACAATGGAGTTGTGGGCAACACTAGTGCTAGTCATATCTACTGCTAGTCATATCTAAGACTTGCCCTAACTACATGATGTTTGCATTGGAGCTTTGATAAGTGTGTCTAACATAAAACTGCAAACACTCGAGAAGGAAAATGACATCTAGAACCATGACCCATGATGAAATGGAAAATGGAAATACAAACAAAAAAAAATAGATGTCACCATATAAATCTTAATAATTACTTATTCACAATATAAACACTTTACCCCTTACGATATAACAAGGAAAATCATAAATATGTGATATTTAATAATTACTTATTCACAATATAAACACTTTACCCCTTACGATATAACAAGGAAAATCATAAATATGTGATATTCCTGAGATCATAATTTTATATAATGTAATTATTTTTAATCCATGTATATGTGACATATATGCTTATTTGAGCTTTATCACCATTGTTTTAAAGTGAACTTTAACTTTTGGTTTGACTTTGTCTTTTATGGGAGCACCTTCCTTTTTTTTCATACTTTATCGAATAGAACTTTACACTATAGCGAGGCCCCTTATACCCTAGTTGACCAAGGCAATTAGCTAAATGAGCTCACCCTCACGAGAGCTCCATTGGTGTCCCATCTTTATCATATTTTAGTGATTACTTGGGTTTACAAAGTCGTACCTAATGTTCTTTTGGTATCAAGCTTTACATAAAAAAAATTAGTGGTGGGGCTGATAATAACATGGGCTGTCAATTTTGAATATTCTCTTATGTGCAATCCTTCATGCCTTTATCCATGGAAGATAGTTTTAGCCATGTTCATTTGGACTAGGAAGGCAAATATTTGAAACAAGGGTAGCATGTTGCGAAGCATTGCTTCTAAAATTCCGATTCAAATCTCGCGTTAATCCAAGGGTTATACTAAGGCTTGGACAAAGTGAAGCTTGCAATAACACTCTAAATATATGGATCAATAAGATACAAGAAAAACATAATTTTTTATTATAAAAAAAATATTGTTTACTGTTTTGTATGTTCAACATAAGGTTTGAGTGAAATGTTTTAAGTCAAACCAAAAGTAATACTAAAACCAGAGCAAACTCATCGCTATGTACTACCGCCGGAGGCAATACAATAACTTGACCATCTTTCCCACTTAATTAATACCAAAAACTCAAAGTAGGTTTCTTGTTTAAGAGTGGAAGGAAAATCTTATAGTTTTCCATATAAGACTTGGAAGATGAGAAATTTATTTAAGAATAATTTGGTTAACCTTAATTAAATCCTTATCCTTATTGATATCCATTTATTTATTTGGAGAGGAAAAATATATTTCAAATCAATACTTTATTGAATTTTTTATGTTATTTTTGTTAGGTGAAAGAAAACTAGCTTTAGGTTGGTTTTTGGTAAATTCTTAATAATGATTTTTTTTTATTGATGATGTTTTAAAAAATTAATTTCATTTTATTAAAAATTGATTTTAAATTTAAATATTTTGATGTTATATTAATATAAGATTTTTATTAAAATATTATTGATAATTTTGAGTATAATTTTATTATTAAAATATAAATGAAAATAATTAATACTAAACTTTGCATCTATTACATTTAAAAAAAAGTTGAAATATTACAAAGATTTAAATAATTTTGATTTAAATTTGCATCCATTACATATAAAAAAAAATTGAAATATTATAAAGATTTTATCAATTTTGATTTAAATGATAAATCATATTTTTCAATAATTAAAAATAAAAATAAAAATAAAAATAGTTAAAATAAGAATCAATGCTCATAATTAGAGAAAAATGGTTATTAAACTAACCTGAAAACATTTTAAGATAAGTGAATTTGAAAAATATGTAATACAGAAGAAAAAAAATTTCCTCATAACATGCCATACCCTAATAATATTAGATGTATTTCACCTAATTCACCATATTTAATTATCAAAATAAAAATCAAAAAAATATTTTATTTAACTTTTTTTATTTGTTTAATAAACTTTATTGATCTTTAAAAATGATAAACATCATTATCATCGACAATAGACAATACACTAAATTTATTTTAAACATTAATCATTAACTTTCCATGACCTGTGCATCATGATTCTGATTCCATTTAATTAATAACTAAAAATTATCACGATTAGCATGTTGGCCACAATGCTGGATGGTTGAAGTCAACATTCTACATATTTAATAATCTTGAAAAAAATAATTAATCCAAATAATTAGCTAATAATTTTGACATTTAACCATAAAGTATAACTAAAGTTTGATAAATAAAATTTAGTTCAAAATATGTAAAAAAATCAACATCATCATGGTTGATGTTAAAAATAATTAAAAAAAAACTCTTAGTATATTCTCCATCTACACTTTTAACAAATTAATATCAATATTTTAATAATACAAAATCAAATTTTGACAATTACAATAAGAAAATAAATAAAATAATAATAATAATAATAATCCTACCTCCATACAAATAAATTATCTTTATTATTATGAAACTTTAATAAAAGTAACACATTTAACAATGCTAACAATGCTAGTTTTGTTTAAAAAGTGTTAGAACTTTCTTCCAATTATGATTAAATTCCATTTTCCAACTATATTTAAATTAATATTTTTGTTTTTATAAATTAAATAAGAATTATAAAAATGTGATATAAGTTAAATGAAAAAATATTTAAATTTTATTTATTGGGGTAGAGGTTAAATTGTAATTGGAGGTAGTATTTGGTTTAACTTATGGGATTAAAACTAAATGCATTTGTGGAAATAAAACTAAATGCTATTAAAAAATAGATGACCTTATCGGAGGTACTTCAAGAATGACCTCAAAAGATACCGGTTTTCTTATAAATACTATGTTCAAACCATTTTTTAATCTTGGAGTAAGACTTAAAATTGCTTTTGATTTGCTAAGAGTTTGTCTTCCTTAAACATAAAGAAACGTGTTAATGGCTCAAGAACTAAGGCATTTGGAAAGAGTGAAAGTCTACCACTTTATAGACCACCAACAAATATTTTAGATGACATGGTTTTTCTTGAATAATAACGATGAATTAATTGACATTTATGAATTTCAACAAATAACTATTATTCTCACTATCAATTAACAACTAAACTATGATAAATTTTAACAACTTAAAAAATATATATTTAAATTTTAAATATCTTACACAAACTCAATACACTAACTACAACTCAATATAGTAACTACAATTAATGACAAATAATCATGCTCAATCCATCTTTCACTTCCCTTATACAAAGAGTAAGCACAATTTCAAAACCTATTATTGAAAATTAAATTAAGTTAGCTTATTGTACTTTTAAGTTTGGTCGCACATTTCATTCTTTTTGTTTTGATGTGAGAGTGAGTAGGCACTTCTAAAAGTTGAAGTCAAGCTCTTGTGGTTGGCATAGTTGCCTCCCTTTCACAACAATTACAACAACACTTTTGGCCAATATTTAATGAACGGATTAGACTCTTCTGTTAGCTATAGTTGTCATATATTCTCCATAGCAAAGGGACCCATTTTAGTATTCCATGATCTTTAAATGTTCCAAGGATCCAAAATATGGAATCTTATGGACTTTGTATGTAGAATGGCAAAGCAAAATCATGACACATGGCATAAAATTGGGCACAAATTTTATGGGGATATATACATATATTACTTTCTATGGGCACAAATTTTACGGGAACATATACATATATTACTGGTTACAAAATGGTTTATTCAGGGCACCACAATCCTAACATTGCCCTAATTAATGTAATAGGTCTATGACCATTATGGCTAGGGATATGAGGCTTCTTTGTAGTACACAAAAGTACCATGACCTATGATTGTACAATCCTAACATTGCCCTAATTAATGTAATAGGTCTATGACCATTATGGCTAGGGATACGAGGCTTCTTTGTAGTACACAAAAGTACTATGACCTATGATTGTACTTTTTTTCTGCAGGAAATTGCGCTTTATATTTATATTATAAATATAAATTGTTTAATCACATGATAACCATTCTCACTAATGTCAAGAAGACAACCAATAATCTCTTTTCATCCTATAGCAACACATAGAAAAAGGACCCCGAGTACAAAGTGCTAAATGTCGCTCCAAAAAAAACCAGCAGACATCCACAGAGATATCTCTAGATAAAATCGTTGAACATCCCCCCCCCCCAAAAAAAGAGCATGTGAATACAATAGAAAAACCACTAATCATCCCAAAAAGGAATTGGGCAATCATGAGTGAAGACCAAAAATCTAGTAAAGGTCAAGAAACATATGGGGCCCCTCATGCTCCTCTACACATTGGAAATAGATGAGCTTCCCTGGATCCCAGTCAAGCTCCTGCTTTGATAGACTATCCACAACTTTGTTATCTTCTCTGTAAACATGTGCGAAGGATATTTTATGGAATTATTTGATTAATGTCGTGAGTCTATCCTTCCAACAATCCAATGTGATCACTTGAAGATGACCCTTTTCCCGCAACCAATCAATGATAATCTTGGAGTCTCCTAGAACATGAATCTCTTGAATGGAAAGTCGAGAAGCCAAGGAGAGCAGGGCCCACACACCCAACAATTCTGCTCTGGTATTGGTGCTTGAACTGCAATTGAGTAACCTAACATTGCTGCTCGCTGATCCTTGTGACTCCACCAACTCCACTATTTTGTCCCAATGATGATGTCGCCCCATCATACCAGCCTACCATGCCACCCACCACTAACTGCGATAGCCCCGACCTCCGAGCAGTGTCTTTCAGCTTAAATTTGAGTTCCCTCAAGGTCATTAGCGATCGGTGAATCACCTTCTGAACCGAGGGATCGCTGTCTTCAAAGATCACATGATTCTGTTCTCTCCATATAAACCAACAAATTAGAGCCGACAAGGTTGGATAAGGAAAATTCTGAACTTTCCATTGTTTAAAGCACTCCATTAAATTGTTTCCTGCCCAGATACTAGAATAGTTTATGGAATTTTTTAGCTTTCCCCAGACTTCCAACGTAAAGGAGAATTCCACAAACATGTGTTGAGTTGATTCTACATTCTTCTTGCATAACATACAAATGCTCGGGCCTATAAATCCTCTGCGCTGGAGGATATCCCATGTAAGGATTTTATTCTCGACCATCAACCAAATAAAGAGATTTATTTTTAGAGGGCAATCCCAAGACCACATAGCCTTCCTCCATCCTCCTATCATAAAGTTCCATTTCATTTTCTCGGTTGCCAAATATACATTATTGACAAATAACTGACCCGACGAATCTCCCCCTGTCCATTTTAAAGTATATAGTCTCTCTTGCGGAAAAAATCCATTATTTATGAGAGCGCAACGATAGGATTTCCATTCTGTGTGTAGATGCCCATTTAATTCCAGTTCATCACTGGTATACCAGTTTGAACAGATCATCCTCACGTGGGGCTCAACATGGGCTTGATATAAATAGTACAAACCTTTCCTATTTATCGCTGAGATTAACTCTTGCAACAGAAAGGCCGAATCGCCCATCCCCAGGATACGATCTTTGCCAATCATAATAGAATGTTCAGTCCCCAGGCTCCATGCAATACAGTGTAGAAGAATATGAAGAGATTTTAGAAGGTAATTTAAGGACTGAGAGCCTTTTTCCTTTGTGATATCTACCGTTTGGAACCAACGTGCAACTGATACATAAGGGAGATATTTATCTTTTAACACGCAATGCCATAAACCTTCCTGCATAAGAGCCCTCTAGAGACTGTTCGCCGCCATTACTCCACTGAAACCAATCAGGTTCCGCAAATCCCAAACCCCATGGTGCTTTGGTCTAGCGATCAATTGTCAATTACATAGATGAAAACTCTTCTTTTTCCTACATCCCAACCAAAGGAAACTAAAAACAATTTGACGATTTTTTTGGAGAATCGATGATGGTAGATTTGCTAACGCCAACTAGTAGACAGGCTTGCTCTCAAGGATTAGTTTTACTACTAACACAAACATAAATGGATTCACATTATATTACTTTGAAGCAACTCATTACATTGAATTCTACATTGCATAGTTATTATTATTATTATAATACTTGATGTGTTTATTTGTGGGGAGTTTTAAAATTCTATTTTATTTTACCATATGTTTACTTGATGGAGAGTTTAAACTTCAATTTCATTTTAACATGGTATAATGTCCCTTTTAGGAGAGATGTTGCCCCTCTTTCTAGTAAGATCAAAGTTTTTGACTATAATACAATTCTTATATTTATTTAATTTTTATATTTATTTGATTTAAGAGGAAATAATTTTATCTTATTTTTATACATTTGAATGAGGAATGGATGATTATATTATGTCAGTCTTTGTAAAGTTTTATTTTTTTTCTTAATTTTTTTGGATGGAAAACAAATCTCCAACCATATAAGTGGTTGGTAACCCCGAAGAACGAAACGAGATTTAAACCTAAAACCTCTTTAAATTCAACACCAGAGCATCTATTAATAGAACCAACCCTTATATATATATAAACATTTTTCTACACAATATATGTCACTCATAACTCTTGCAACCATACAAAAAGTTAAAAGTTATTTACATTTGAATTTTTAAATATATTTAAACATTTTTTTTGAAAAAAAGTCAAAAAAGTAGATGATGATGTTTAATATCCCCTAAGCCAATAATATCTATTGAAGAAAAAAAAGAAACATACTAAATATTATTTAAAATGTTATTTACATCGCTTAGTAGAGATGAAAGTACCAAGGTCATTATTGTTTTCATAAGCTAGGATATCCTCAAGATTAATTAAATTATGAAACCAAGTAAAATTACATCTTATATAATCAAAGGTAGGGTATGCTCATCCTCAAACTCCTTTTTATCTCAAATTTTACAGATTCATTTATATACCAAAGTGTTTTTGGATTAGTCCAAAAACTCATTTCAATGACATGAGTATTGGTCATGATTTTAGCAACATTCACTTAGTTTTTTAAAGGCCACGGTGTTGGAAAAAGTGTCTTGATAAGCCAAATTGAGATTGAGAAAATCTTTGCACTATTTCAACTGCTTCTTGTTAATCATTTCATTGACATTCTAGGTCTTGTCTTTAAACTTCGCAAGGATGTAAGATTTGATACCATCAATATTATTAAATTTGTTTGTCTTATTTTATGTTCCAATAATTAAGGCAAGTCTCGTAATCTTTGGCCTAACCTCTTTAGAGCTTGTGGTAGCTATAAATCATCCTAAAAGAAATAATAAGGAATGTATCCTTAGTCAACTTAAGCAATTTATATTTTTATTTTAAATATATAATCATGGTTTTAGACTATATGTAAGTACATCTAGTTTTAATCAAAAGAACGAGGTAAAAAGTATAATATTTAATATAAAATTGTATGGTAGAAACATTATTGGATTTGATCAATTTTATTCGAAGCCTCACAAGAGATGTTGCAGGCCCAAACTTCACGACTGTATAGAATAATGAGGTTAACTAAGTATTGAAAGCGAAAGTTGTTCTTATCCCATTTTTGTAATTCAAAACTTCCACATCTCTTTTTAGTGCCACAATAAGCTTCATAACCTGCTAATGGTTCCCTTCTCAACGATGTGGTCTTAGTGTAAAAAAAACTTAAAATGGATGCCAAAATATTTGTAATATAAAACCTCTTCAAGGCGTTATCACCATACAAAATCGAAGAATTTAAACTATTTTCTTATATTTAATTATCATAATTTGGTTTGATCAATATTAATGACGAGTTCATAATTTTTGAATTGCTTCACAAAATGATCATTATTTTTTCACAAGAACTATAATATCATCAACATACAATAGAAGGATGACAAAGAGTCCAACCATATCAATATCAATGCACCCAACCCAATGTTGAAATTTTACATTCAATTAGAACATTTTTTTATATATTTTGAATATTTTTTACATAGAATTTTAGAGAAGAGACTCAAGTGGAGTGAATTAACCAATTTATAGATTTTACAAATTGAACAACAAGCTCCTCATTAACTCTTAATAAGTAATACGAAAGACAATTTATAAATTAGAATATTGAAATCAAGAGTATGTATAATATATTAGTAAGAAGCTTAAATAAATATATATTCTCACAACCTTAGATTTAAATCCAAATACAATAGAAGAATAAGTGATTTTCTCAATTATAAAAAAATTTCATGTTAAATAAACTCTTTAAATATTTTTTTTTTACCTTAATTATTATTTTCATATATACATTTTTATTCAACATACTTTGTTTACAAGTTTTTTTTTTTTTTCAATTTTTCTTTTCACATTATAATAAATAATAACTAAAAATTATATACAATATATCCATATTATTTTGTTTTTTTTTATAAACTTCCAAAATCTTCTTAAAATTTTATTATATAAACACTGTAACATTGTTTTACTTTAGAACCAACTATTCATTAAAAACAATATTATTTTTTATTAATTTAAAAGCTTCAATTTACATTTTCTTTTAAATATACAATCTAACAAATAAGATGAAAAACAATAGAGAAATGAGAAAAATACAATGTGAAAAACATAAAGTGTGCGTTATACTACATCTCATATTCCATTATAATTAGCCATGAATTATGAGGTTCTCAACATCTCTTCGTCTCTCTCAAAATTTTTACAAGGTATAGCATAAAACCAACAACGTTGATCATAAGTTAGAAAAAAGTATATTTGAAAAGTACTCCACTTACATTATATAATGCAAATGTGTGCACTTGAAGAGGTTACAAGGCTTCATTTTTATATCATTCTCTCTTAGTCTATATACACACTTAAGAGATATTCATATAAATTTTTTTTTAACTATTTAATATAAGTTAATAAGTAAGTTATGGAATTTGGTTTTATTATAATTTCAAAATTAAAAAAATATTTTATATTTTATTTTTTAATGGAAGCTGATATGTTTTTTTGTTAAATGTAAAGTTTTAAAGTTATATATTCTATACAAGAATATATTGGAAAACCTTATTGGAGACATACTTCTCATTATTGTCATACAATTACATATAATTTATTTTTGATTATAAAAAAGTTGAAAAAAGAACTTTACATATAATTTATTTTTGATTATAAAAAAGTTGAAAAAAGAACTTTGATAAATAGTTAAAATTCAGAGGCATCTAAGAAGATATACCACTCTCTTGTGATGAAAACCTAAAATAAAAAATAAAGTGTCTCAATTTCTATATAGCTATTCAAAAATTAAAAAAAACAAAAGAAATTTTGTTATTATAATCCCAAGCTTGATAAGTTTTCCTATCATAATAATGTTGCAAACCTTAAGAAAAAAATGATAATTGCTAAGCTAAAAACTAACTCTCATGAGGTATATAAGGAAATAAACAAGTAAACTCTTTTGAAAACTCTTTGAGAAAAAACATTTACAATGTATGCAATTTAGAGGAGATTGAAGAAGAAACTCATTTTCTCTTAAAATACCCTTTATACCATGATATTAGATGTGCTTATAGCTATATTTACGATCACTATTTAATTTATAAATCTTAAATCAAAACAACCAAATTAAATTTAGAGACTTTATTGCACCAAGAGTTGCGAGGTGCTTTACAACCCACTATAGAGGAGATGTTGAGACATTATATGATCCACTTAATTAATAAAAAAATGAAATGTACTTAATTAATATTAATAGTAAAAATGAAATAATAAATAAAGTAGACAAATTGAATCCCTAACTTACATCAAAACAAATATTTAAATAAATAATTTAAAAATTTTAATTGCCTCATTTTTATTATTCACTCTTTCTTTCTATAATGATAAGAAGTGTTACCTCATTTTAATTGCCTATTTTTTGTTCATAGGATCACAGTCAATTTTCTTACCGGTTGGTATTTGTCTTTTGTGAAGGGCACAAACAATGACCAAATGATTATTGTATTTTCTTGTACCTGTTGGTATTTGTCTTTTGTGAAGGGCACAAACAATGACCAAATGGTTATTGTATTTTCTTGGTTAATTCCAAACTAATACAAGGATAAATTTTCATTTTGAAAAAAAATGATAAACAATGTTAAAATACTATATCATTATTATGTTAAATTTTTTAATATTAATTATATTTTTATAATTCACATAATGTAGAATACTCAATACTTAACATTATGTATTTATTAGTAAATTCATCTTTACCTTTTTATATGAAAATCTTTATTAATAATTTATTTAAAAATAAATTTTATGATTTTTTTATACAAATTAAAACTTTTTATATGAAAATCTTTATTAATAATTTATTTAAAAATAAATTTTATGATTTTTTTATACAAATTAAAATCTAGTAAAAACAATTTATTGTTATAAATCTTTACCTTTTGGGTATGAGGTAAATTGGGTACTTTTGAAACCATATGTCTTTTCTGTAGCTTGAGCCATGATGGAGCATATAGACCCTGGGTATCTTGGGAATATTATAGGGTTTACTTTGATCTTTTAAAGATCATAAAGTAAGATAAAAAATTTATTTCGATTGATTAAGAATTAAGAATTGGTTTTTCCATATATAATTAATAATTAATAAATTTTTTTCATATATAAAAAAACATGTTAATAATCCAAACCCAATTTTTTTTTATCAAAATAAAAATGGTGAAAGTCGATCATCACAATAGATTATTTTAAATAATAATAATAATTTAATTTACATTATTTTATTACCTTAAAAATTAATAAATCATAAGGTCTTTATTTATATTTAATATATATAACGTTGAATGTGAGTTTCTTTTAATTATTTTTCAAATATTAAAATTTGGAACAGTAGGTACAAAAATGACTCTAGGTAAATAAATGCATTGAAAGTTTCAAAGGCTGAGATCATTAACGCAGTTATTTACACAACCCTACCTTTGTAAGTTTGTACCGTTGGATTGCAAAGAAGAACATAAAGAGTTGATAAAGGAGCATCCGTGTTCGCGAAAATTTATAAATAAATGAAAGCATAAATTGCACGTCAGTGGGGAACCTTGCGGACCGTGGGCTTGGCGGGCCCACAAGAAACGGACGCCAAGAAATTATCCAAAACCGTTAATGCGTCTACTTCCAACTTGTCCTTGCTGACGGCGACGCCACCATCTTGTCCTTAAGCCAACTACTTATTATTAATCTTCATTAACGTAAACACATCGTTATGTATTTGATTACGCTTTTAATGAGACCCAGATGTGGGAGGGGACCCCACATTGACATCAGGTTCCCCTCTAACGAAGAAGACCTCGGAACTAGCGGTTGCGGTTGGCCCAACGTCCCCCAGATGTAGCGATTCTCTTACTCTGCCCACTGGATAACTCGGAGAAGAAAAACACCGGCCGCCAAGTTAGGCCAGTTATGTTGGGTTTGAATGTCAGTTTGGCTTAATTTAGTTAGCGGGTAATTGGATTTAACTCCGTCCGGTACGGCGTCAAATACAGGGAAGAAAGTAAGATTTGACAATAGATGTTGTTGTTATGATTGCTTGCTTTTGATGTTTCATGCGTTCCATAATATTTATTTTACCGTGATATTCAGGTTGCTCTGTTTCTGTTATGTTGTCTTGTATTCATTTCGGTCCATTTTCTCTTCTCTTGTCTTCTGTTCTGCAACAACGATGGGCGTGGCGATGAGGGTTTTGCCAGCGGTGGCCCGGGGTTGGGGAGGAGGCATTTAATGCAGAGTGAGCAAGACATTGAAGTTTGATTCTGTTCTTGCTGTTTTTCCGGGGTTCTGATAATGTTTTTTTGAGGTCCCCTTTGTTCTTGGGTTCTGTGCAGGGTTTGCGGTCGGTGAAATTTTCACAAGGAAATGGTGACGGCAAATGGAAGGCGCAGGAAGGTTGGGGACGCCGCTCGAACTCGTAACCTGGCGCCGCCATTATGGTATTATCCCCGGCTTTAAATTCAGCGACATCAGTTATTTTTTATTTTTGGTTTCCGCGGTCGCCTCTCTTATTTAGATTCTTTGGTGTTCCTTATCTCTTCATCAGAATGATCGGAAAAATATAATATTTACGTTCACTGTAACAAAACGAGAAATCTGCGATTTTTGTTTCTGTTCTTTAAAGTATTGGAGGAATGAACTTGGAGGAATGAACGCCGTTTGAAAAATTTCCAAATAACGTCTTTTCGGCTGCGGTCACATGGGCAAAGGGGGCTTAGACGAGGCGGTTCAGTTTCAGCTTACCTCAGGTCGCAGTGACATGTATTCTGTCTTTTCGGTTCCATAGATGCTTTTCTTCTTGCAAAGATTTTTTTTTTTTTCTCGTGAGTTATGCCAATGACAGGAAGTCTGTTATTATATCATTTATTCAGGGGAAGACATTTATTTATGTATTTTTCTGTAAGTTATTGCTATATAGATGCGAGATAAGACCAGGAAATAAGAAAATTTAGGCAGCTCTTCCGTGCCGATGGTCGCTTGCTGATGATTAAGATATAAGAATCGGAGGGGCTTTGTACAACAGTCGGCGAAGGAGAAATTCCAGCAAGTTCGACTTAGAACATATAACTGCCTTACGAATTACTTCAAGATAACCTTTTAATATATTACACAGAGGCATTTTACTAAAAAATAATCTGCTCTGATAGACAGCGCAAGCCGGCCCTAAAAAAGTTTACTTGAGGCATAGGCTGCCATTCTCGGGTATCCATTATGAAACCAGATAAAATGTACGTCATTGACTTTATCCTCAAAATTTAGTGGAAAATATCAATTGAACTGTATAAGGGAAAATAAATGTTTCTCAAATCTGTAATAGTCCAAGCAATGCAAAGTATAGAGAACAATGCAAATATGACAGAATAATGCAAATGATAACAATGGCGCTTCAATAATCTGTATCACAGGAAACCAAATGTTGGATCATTTGCCCAAAATAACCAAACGGTGGAAGATTTGGATGTAATTCCCTAGATTATCACGAAGCGTTTGACTCTGATGGGCCTTCAGTTTGGTATCGTATTTTATGATGCTATTGTTGCACAGTTGTTTGGTGTGGGTAACCAAAATACTTTCTGCTTGCACAGTGATATCGTGCTCTACGTCCTGTTAATGGGCCTGGTTGAAAGTCATCACTCTGTGGATTCCCAGGGGTGGACACTGGAGATTGCAATCTCCATACAAAATTACCGGGCTATAAAACCAAGGTGGCCTCTGTGTATCATCTTATCCATTTCCTTTGAGTCCCCATCTTTTCAAGTTGACGCCTGGCCAGAGCCTTGACGTGATTAAACTTCAGAAACTTCGGATTGACTCCTAAATTTTTAGTCAGATCTTCAAGTGCCTCAAAATCGTGCTGAAGTTTAATATTTGCAGTAGCTAGTTTGAGTAGCCAATTGGCAATATATTAATGATTACTTTTTGGTACAAAATGCTTGATGCTTGCTGTTGGCAATTTCCAAAGCTCAACTCTTTCTTGTTGGGAATCGAGATGCCACAAAGACAACAATGGAAAGTATAAGCAAAAACAAAAAGTTATGATTGATATGTTTCCTATCGTTACCAATTCAGTGCATGAAGTTGTATTTGGACTCGATAATTCTGAAGCACCGATTGTTACCTTTGTACAATTGACTTTTGAACGTATGCAACCTGCGTAATCTTCACTTTTTGTCAATCTGTGAACTTTGGGAAGCCTTGTATCAATCACTGAGTATGTGCTTGTTTTATTGTAGAGGATACTGTCCCCATCAAGGGCCAAGTGCTTTGAACTTGGGGTCAAATCTCGTTTTCATGAAACCTATGAACATTTTGTATAGACAAGGTGAATTGAGTTCTGGTACTACTTGTAATGACCCCAACGACAAGGCACAAAAAATAGTATGGAATATGAGAAATTAATGCAAATAATAACAATCACGATTCAAATATCTATATCACAGTAATCCAAAATTTGCATCATTATCCAAAATGAGCTAGATCTGCACACAAGTATGGGCTGCACTCTGCTCTGCCCTTGAATAGATTGGGAAGCACATTGCTTTCCCAAAATGCCCTTCTTCACATGGAGGAAGAGAACAAAGCAACCCAAAAACAAATTATCACTTCTTTGATCCCAGATAACATGCCTGACTATTATTCAAATTGGTGAAACACAAGTTACAACCCTTATTGTTAACTGACATACTTTTATTGTTCGCATCTTAACACCTAACCACTAACATAGCCATATAATGTGTAAATAAGCCACATCTTGTAGAGTTGTGTTTGGGACACAACCTAAGTTGCACGGGACACAACCTAAGTTGCACAAAACATGGAAATGGGTATAGGTTTTCACATCGGGGATGACATAGAGACATGACACACCAAAATTTTAAGAAATGTGGAAATGGAGAATTTCAAAAATAAAAAATTATATGTAATTCAAAAAATTGATGTATCTTTTCAGCAAATTATTAGGAAAATTAGAATGATAGACATAAACGGCAAGTGTAATAGGATTCTCATGTATATATTAGTTGCCATACAATATTACATTATACAGAAGCCAAAATTAGGCTATATGTGCCAAAATACAAAATGTGACAAATAGAATCTCATGTATATATTAGCTGCCATACATTATTATTTATTACATTATGCAAAATCCAAAACTAGCCTAGCCTTGTAGGCTAGGCTATATGTGCTAAAATGAGCCACTCTTAGTTCTCAAAGTCATCAAAATCATCAAAATCTTCATCATATGGCAGTGGACTAGCATAATACTTTTAGTCACCAGCGGTAAATGCATGAATCGAAGTGGCCTCTGCAAGATTTAGAGCAGAAAAGGAGAAGTCCAAGTCAGTAGTTTCAGGCTCAGTAAGGCCACTTGTATATTCACTCTTACGATAGGCAAGGTGAAGGGTTGTATGCACATAGAAGGTATACTTTGCCATTTGTGACCCAAACCTGTTGTGCTTCATGGAGTGAATAAACTCTTTGTTGATGAAGAGCTTGCAATTTGTGAAAGAACACAAATGGCAAGTGTTTGCAAATGTACAACACTTGTTCCATGGCAAATCTACCATTGAATAGTGTGTATGGTACTCCTCTTATCCAAGGCTGATATATTTGGGAAGTCTTCTTGTTCAACAACTAATTTGTAAATTCTTCTCTCACTTCAGTATGTAGAGAAGCTGGAAATAATCTCTTTCTTCACATTGATGGCCACATCCCTGTTATTACATGGGGTCCTCTTCCCATTGCTGAGTAATTAGGTCATCAACATAAAATCCGGGATTTAAAGCATGGGCTAGAGTGTTTAAGGGAGTATTGAATTGGCTCCACCTGTCAATAATGATTGTCCTCACAACCTCTGCAAAATTTTCATCAAAAAATAAAAGCACGGGAGCCTCCTGTGAAATGATTTCCAGGGTTTTCTCAACCATGCCATAATAAACATCTCCCAAAACAGGTTTGTTTGTGTCTTCATTTTTAGGAAGCTCGAATGCCGATGCTGTGAACTTAAGTATGAAGTTGATCTTGCTCTACCACTCCTCATCACTGACAAGGCTACACACGATACAAGCCTTCTATGAATTTGACTGTTCCCAAATAGCCCAAATTTCTGTCATCCAACAAGACCAATTAATGCAGATTTCACTTCTACAAGGCAGCACAATATGAGGAAGTTTGAGGCATATCTTGTCTCAACAATTTTTAACAACTTCAACTTGGAGAAGTGCCGAAAAATTGCTTCAATTTGGTGATGGTTGATGATGAATTTTATAGTTTCTCTAGCCTCACCCGTGAGCTCCTAAATCCATGGTATTCTAACCTTAACTTTTTACAAAATAAGGTTCAATTGATGGACTATGAAGGGAGCCCAAAATCCATGCAAACAAGGCTGCAGCTCTGCAAACTGAGCATTATCTGTGATCACTTGCACCACGTTGGAGTGGTTAACACACTCAACAGCTTTAGTTAAAATATTTGCAATAAAATGGTCATATTTTATCTCACTCGAACAATCTTCATAAAAAAACATTGCACCTTTTGGTGAATAAGCAATGATGTTGACCAATTGCCTACTCCTTGTATCTGTCCAGACCTTTCACAATAGAAACCCCCCATGCCACTCCTAAAGAATGAATGGGAGCCAAGAAATCCTCAATAAGTTGTCTCTTCTTTGTGAGCAAAATGGTTTGAAGTTTCTCATAGTTTTAGCCTTTGAAACCTTGAGGGGCATTATTAATTGTCCTGACCAACTCCTGCAAGGAGAACAAACCACATTGAAGGGGATTCGGCAAGCATAAATGACCCTTGCCACTGTTGTCCCAGCATCTTCCTTGCCCTGAACATTCAATGTATTTACTAATCTTCTATCTTGATGGAGTTTTTGAGCATTGATCTCCTCCTCTTAGCCCTTAAAAAATCCGAACATTGCATTGTTAGATATATCCTGTAAATAGGCAATAATAAATATAGAGCAGTCTAAGCAAGGACAACATTAAACAAGAAAATAACAGCACACACAAAGCAAGATGGCATTTAGGATTTAGAGTGGAGAAACCCCCATCTGGGGTAAAAACTTCACTATCAAGAAAGCAATTCCATTCTAGTGTGTGTAAACCATACAGCGAATTGCATTAAGGTGAGAACCCAATGTTTCTGTCCACAAAGAGACAATGAAAGCACCATCATCATATTGGTACAAACTTCCGGACATTACACATAATCACAAATATTCTGAATGGTCGAATATTTACAACACTAGCTTCTTTAGTAATCCTTGGCTCCAACTGGGTGGCAGTTGGAGAAAGGTTTGCAAGCTGGGCTCTTGTTGATTTGAGCCTTTGAGCATTGTTATGCTTCATTACATATGGAGTTCTTTTGTGTTCTAGGGCTTTTTCTCACAACCATCAACACCATTATTTGGTTCATGAAACAAATGCACATTCACTCTTGTGTAAGAGCCCTTGAAGGGCTTCTTACAAAGATTGCACTCTCATTTCCAAGAGTCAACCCCTGGAATACGTACAAGTGTTTTCACTGGATTTCAAAGGGGATAAAGAAAATTCTGCCTGCTTTATTTTGGTTTAGAAGCAGGACAAACACCACTTTGAGGGGCTCATGGATTCTGTAAAATCAAAAAATAATGTTGCCCACTGCTGATAATGAATCTCACAATAGTTTTCTTGCTATCTGCAACACTCTTCTTGTTGGAACTCCTTTAGAAATTGCTCCCGAGTGTTGCAAAGATCACTATAAACCCTTGCTGCTGCTGTAGGAACTGCTAGCTGTTGTAGAAAGTGTGAGAAGAGAAAGACAGGAGAGCCTGCTTTATAAGAAAAGAAGCCCACTTGTTCAATGTCAACTTCCTTCATCAATCTGCATCATTTCTTCTACCTTGATTGTTCTTTTGCAAGTTAAAAATGTATCTGCTGGTATAACAATTGCATTGGACTCTAGTATTTACATTCAATTAAATTTGTGATTTTTAGATTGATTTTAGAAATCTTCCGTCTCTATTTGGAAACAGGGAACTTTGAGGAAGTGAAATATGTCACATGCCTAATATTGTAAATACATTGCATGTCTTTTTGGTTGTTTGATGTTTTTTTAGATTGGTTGGACATAGATTCTCTTTGTGAGCCACTAATCCAATGTTTAAAATGTAGTACCAGTTTAAATTGTCTTTTGCATTGGAATTTTTATTGTCTTCCATCTTCCACTTTGGGGGGCTAGAAAGGAAGAGCTCAATATGAATAAAAGTGGCTTTCCTCAAAATGTAGCCTAAGGTTTCTTTGATCTATGCGGCTTGGTGTCGGTATATGCACTTGGAAGCTTGCTGAGAAGTGTTAGTCTATGTTGGCACATAGCATTTGACTTCCTCTTAGTTAGGTTGGATTACTTTATCTTTCCTTTATAGCACACTTGAGTTTGACATATGAATGTTATGTCACATTTTCTCTTTTGACAATTTCATTTTTTGCATTCCATTGTGAATACTCTTTTATTCCTTTCCATGAATGTTGCATTGGACAAATGCTTCAAAAGTTCCAAGATAATATTCTCAATTTTGTAATGATGAAAATTGATTGTAGATTCAGAGTTGACTACGCTCTCTCATTTTTATTGTTGAGTTTTGGGAGCAAGTTGGATTTCAAAGCATCTTGAATGTCGATATGTATGTCTTAGGTTGATTTGTGATGGTTCCTTTTCTTGACTCATTTTGTGTGTTTAATCTTTACTAAGAAAAGGATAGTCATTTTGATGTTGTTGTTAGGGATGTGCGCCATCTCTAAACCAACAAAAGATATTTTGATTTGTCATGAAGATTTGATTCATGATTGTACAATAATTTGTATCTTAAGGCTGTTAATGGCAATACCCCAACACTTGGAAGTTGCAAGCGCATATGGTGTTGTTGTGATTATCATATGGTGCAATGCATTGTTGCTAGGTGGATTGATCCCCACACTAGTTGGGAGTGGTTGATTTCTCACATATCATTTTGAGGATGCAATGATCAATTGGGTGATTGGAAGGCACCAAAATGCTCCATAGTTTGTCATTATGCTTTATTTAGTGAAGATTTTCAGATATTGGTCGTGGTAGTGGAAAGAAAAATATGGCCTTTGGATGTGATGGAAATACGATATTGAAAGGATATTCTTCTTTTTACTTCTAAATGAGCTCTTTGTATCTTTGTTAAAACCTTCCATTCTCGTGTAATTGTGTGAGAAGCCATATTAGACCAGGGTTGAATGCAAGAGAGATTTTATTTGATTTTTTGGAAATTAAATGGGAAAAGAACACTAAAGAGATCAATGAGGGATATTATTATACCTCCCACCTAGTTTTGGATTTGCTGGGAAACACACAATGCGAGTTGTGATATCAATACTCGCTTGGAGAGAGCATGTGGTGGATTTGTTGATTTCCTTGTTTGATTACGAAATATGTAAAGTTGTAACTTTTAGGTATTTGATTTTGTTGGAACAACAAACTCATATGTATTGCAACTTTCTTTGCATTGGGTCTTACTTTTTAGATGAAGAACACAAGTTTATGCCTGATGCTAGACAAAAATATTAATAATTTAGTATGGTGGGCATCTTTACATTTTGCCACACTACAACAAACATGTCAATGTAAGATACGATATTGGGAGCAATGGATCACTGCTTGTTTTGATAGTTTCAAGTTTTTCCTTAGGTGCTTAAAATCATCTAAAGGATGAGGTTGAGTTGTTATTGTCATTCTAGGAAGCATTGTCAACTTTTGATTCTTTAATGGCTTCAAAGGTTGTCAATAGTACTCTGCAACATCATGACAATTCTTTGAGGGTCTCATAGGTTGTCAACAGTCAAGGTAGGAGGTAAAAATGTTAGCATCATCATCTACTATAAGTATGCCAATCATAGTTGTTATTGGGAATTCTAGTTCTCAATTGTAACCAACTATGACCATATATACGTACAATGTTTTGCTGCTTGCTATTATCATGGTCAAAGTTGCAACTGCAGGTTATGGATACACTTGGTGCAAGGGATGGAAGCTTTATGATATGTTGATGTTTACTTGAAGATGTACCTTGTTGAAGGAATTTGCAAATTTTGAAAAATAGCTTGAGTATCTTTTGACATCTATTGTGACATTGGGACATCTTTCTCCAAGAATTGATCATCATGTTGATAACAATCCAAATGAATGTGCACGTTTACATGCAAATGTTGCCATTAAACATAAGATTTATTGGTGTCATAGAGGCGTAATTAAAAAGTAGGGCTTCAATTTTGAATGCATTCAATGTGTTGCCCAAGGCTTTGAGTTCAAAATTGGCCAAATTGAAGGAAGCAAAATCCATGCTCTCTTTTCAAGGTTGTTCACATTAAAGTTGGAATAGATGTTGGAGAAAAAATGGGGAATGTCTTTGATTTAATGCTATAGATGTAGCCAACATAAATGGATGATTGAGCTCCCCCCCAACCTCTTCACGATGCTGAAACAATGAGAGACATGCAATTAAATTAATTGTTCTTTTGAAGGAGAATGGAGGCCATCAGAGTAAGGAACCAATGTAACCCTCCCTATGTTGAAAGAGTATCATTTACCAAAAGCGATTATTCAAAGTTTGTAGCGCTTAGAAATGAACAACCGATAAGATGTTCAAGGACACAACCTACTAATAAATGAGTTTGACTTGCAAAGATAAACTTGAATGGAGACAAAGTGATTTAACAATCGATGGAAAAAAACAAACACAATGACATTTGGAATGTTGGCATGATGAAATATATGAAAGTGCCATTGAGTTTAAATTTGAGTGCTCTCCTAATGGTAGAAATCATGTCATGGTGGCCAAATGCCCCATGTGGTGCCCCGCATTGAAATATGTTGATGTTGCATAACTCCACATTTATTTCAATTGCATCATATATGGCACTCAATGTATTACTACGACTACAACTATGATGATGTTATATGAATGGCGCATGACTTCATTGTTAGATGTTGTATTGGTGATGATATCAATAAGTTGAGATAATAACATTGGGAAAATAATTATGAAAGCTCGATAATATGCTTGTCTTCTTCTGAAGTAGTTTTTGTAGGAAGAAAGGAAAGACCAATATAGGGAAGAATAATTTCAAATTATCTTCGATAAACAATTTTCCATGGTTTTGTAGATTGCCTCATTTAACACAATTGTGGGCATTACTCAACATCAAGGATTAATGGATCCAGTAAGATAGTAATGATTTTGCCATGACCCAACAAGTATTATTGGATGCGATAAGATAGTGATGGTTTTGCTAAGACCCAACATCTATGTTATAAAAACTGACAAGTTTATGTTGCTTTGCCATGAAAATTATTTTGATCTCTTTCTTTAATGCATGCAACATGCAAATACCTTTGAAGGCCAATCAGTGATGGAATATGGATTAACTCTTTGATCTTTGAGTGAAGTGTAGATTATTGACAACAAGGTTATTCATTCGCCAAATCAATTATATCATCAATCACATAATTTATTATCCTCGAGGTCCAAATATTTAGAATGTTGTTTCTAGTGAAGAATTAGTAGCAGCACCAACTTGAAGCTTTGCGTGGGCAATGAAGCATTTGGAACAACTCACAATTTAAAGGTGTCTTTCATGGGGAAGACAAGTGTATTATGTAAATGGATGAGAGCATCATAATTGTGGAACTTTGAGATGTGGCGAAACAAAGGATAGTTGAAGATATAAATGGGGCAACTCATTTTGAGCTTATGCATTTTTTATGAGAGATTGCATGCTAGTGTATTGCCAACTTTAAAGCAAGGACAAGGCAAACAACGCTTTCATGAAGCTATACAAGGTTGATAACAAGAACTTTGAAGGTTTGTTCCATTTTGTCTTGTGAGTCTTAGAATTGTCTTCTATGCATCATCAATCTTTCATGTGTCACTTCTCATGTTTATGAATTGAAACATGAAAAAGTCAATATTGGAAATGTGTCAAAGTAGATGATTTTGTAAATGATAAGGAGTCTATGTTGAACATTTAATTGATGAGTCACAGTGAGTCACATTGTTTAAAATTTCGTAGCATGAGAAGGATAGAGTCTCCATATGATTAGCATGCATTAATTGGTTTGCATTAGATCATGTCAGGAGTATGGAAACTTTGCCCTATCTTTGACACATACCATCTAAAGATTTTTTAAAAGACATTTTGTGGATTGACTATTGTTAGGGAGTTGGTTTGATGGATGAATTGAGGAAGAGTCATTCATAATTGTTTGCAACCTTTGAAGAACATGAGAGAGCAGGGAAGCATATGATGATAATTTAGTTTGGTTCACAAAACAACATGATTTAGACTACAACTTCTAAGTGAAAGACTTTTATTGATTTAGTTGAGGAAGTGGAAGGCCCTACTTAGAGAACAAGGAATCACGACTATGGACTTGATTATATGTTGTTAATAAGACAAGTGCATTAAAATAATGATTTTTTTCTTCATTGTTGTTTCAACTTTCAAGTACACCTAGGCGAGTGCCTTAAACAAGGGGGAATGATGAGATCTAGAATGGTCCATCATTTGTTATAATTTCTTTCCCTTTGGCCATTGTTTTGCAAGGAAATAATGTTTATGTTGCAATAAAAACTACATTGATACTGATATCTATAGTTAACTCCATTTTGCAATTTTTACATCGATTTTAGGATTTTGTCTAATTGTTTCCTACACCTCCGTGTTTGATTTTTGTCTTGTTGCAATGCATCTAAGGAAATATGCATAAGCCATTTTTTCTCGTATCTTGTCATTTCTAAATCTTTGTTTCTCTTCTCGATTATTTCAATATCGTTCAAAGCAATGAAAATCCTATCGAAACAATGTCAATCTATCTAGTTGCTTAATCCAATTCTATGACATATAACTAAACATAGATTTTTATAACCATAATAAATAAATTGATTAGTATTGGCCCAACTATATGGCTATATTGTTATAATATAATATATAAATTAATTAGTATTGTCTCAGCGGATGACTATATTATTATAATTTATATTACTTTTATCCTCCCATTTTTTTTATATCACCATCTTTCATCCATAGTAAGATAGATAATGTTGTTGGTTTTAATCATTTGCACCTTACTTGGAGGGGCAATGCACTTTTAAGGAATCACCATCTTTCATCCATAGTAAGATAGATAATGTTGTTGGTTTTAATCATTTGCACCTTACTTGGAGGGGCAATGCACTTTTAAGGAATTTGAGAGCAACGTAATATTTTATAAGAGATTGCTAGATCGAGCCTAGAGCAATGGAGGGTTAGATGCAATTCGAATGAATTGATTATTTTATTCCATTGCAAAACATACATTCAGTGTTATTAATGGTGGGTACATTGTATATCATTGGAGAATATTAAACAAAATCAATTTTCTTATTGGATATCAAATAATAGAAGCAAAACTAATATTCATATTCTTGTTGGTGCACGAATTGTATAGCACCAGAGAGTATAAACAAAACCATTGTTGCAATTGCGTAACAAGAAGGGAAATTAGAATTGACATTCATGCATCTAATAACTAGAGATACCAGGTCAGTGATGGCCTGTTGAATTGGTAAAAGTGAGGTGCTAATGTAGCCTCCACCAAGGTTTAAGTCCCACCAATGACACAATGTAAAGCCTTTGGACCTTGTGCTAGATGATGTAGCCTTTGGTCAAAATAATCGAAATGATGTGATCTTGTTCCTAGGTTTTCCATCCATTAGGAAATTTCCCTTTAAACAAATTAGAGGTACTTTGCTTTATAGTTATCCTCTTTTGAATTAAAATTCATTGGCTACATAAAATAAAGAATTAAAGAGATGGAGTTGCAATACGTATTCAAATCTTCCCCGAAACAAACATACAAGAAGAGATAAAAACTAGCAATAAAATGACAAACATACCTTGGTGACTTGATATATATAAAGTGGACTAGGGGGTACAGGACACATATCCAAGTGTAGGGGAAGTCTGTCCCGTACCCCTTGTGTATTGAGCACCTAGGATGGGGTGATTAAGTTCATTGGTATACCAAATCCCCCTATTATCACTTGAAATTTCTCTTGGAGAATTTAGTCCCAAGGGAATCGAATGAACACTTAGGAAAAGTGCCATTGTCACGTCTCACTGTCCCTCTGGCTTTGGGCTAGTGCTTGCTAGCCTTAGGGGGGAATTCCTAGTGATTTGAAGTAAAAAATTGTAAACTGTACGCTGTAAAAGACTTCAAATTGCAAAACATGCTTGCTGAAATCTCTGAAATAGTTCATATTTCTGCCATTAAACTCTTATTACAGTTCTGATTTACACTTAAGAATGTTAAATCAATGTTTACCTTTGGTAAATATGCAATAAATCACTTTAGATTTGCAACAAAAAGTTGCCGATCTGCAAGTAAAACACAAAGTCAGTGAATAAAATTGGTCTTTTTACTTATTTTCAGATCCGTATCTTCTATCCAATGGGCATGGAGTCGGGAGAGAAGAAAATTGATGAGGCAAGTGTGACTTGAAAAGCTCACCAATTCAATTTTTTTTATGCCAAACCATGAAATTGATCCATAAGAAAGAGTTGTCTGCTAAAAGAGTTTCACCTTTATTTTGAAGCTGTAAATATAAAGTCTGAAGACATCGAATTCACACCATAAGAACTCAAGGGGACAAACAATCACACTTCTCAAGTGCTTTACTCTCAGAATGCCTGAGACAAAGTAACATGAACACCATGGAAGCAACTTCCAACACCCATTCACAAACTAACTCAAAGATTTGACATGAAAGGACTAATAAAGTGAAGCATGGAAGTGTAAGAATGAAGATTGAGAGGATTTGAAAGTCACCTATCCCCATCTCAATGATTTTTCCATCTTTTATAGAATGAGAATGGAAGTGTACAAAGGAATTCTATAAGAATATCTCATTGAATTTTCCATCTCTTATAGAATGAGAATATAACTGCACAAAGGATTTCTCTAAGAATATCTTGAAACTCAAAATAGAAATGCTAAAAGCAAGCTAAATTAGCCTAGAAGAGAGTGCCTTACTTTAGGTGGTTTGATCCTCATCAAAGCCTTGAAAAGTTAACACAAGAGGAGTGCTTAACACATGCATGAAGTTTGTCTTGAAAAAGCAATCGTAAGGTCCAACCTCCTCTAACAAGTCAAACTCATGTAATAACCTACACTAACATGTGATAAGTAAAACCCTCAAGGATAAGATAAGAGCCCTCATCCATTGAAATAAGAAAAACTCAAGAATAAACTTGCTCACACTTGCTTGTTGGTTGAACAATCTTTGAATATTGAAAATGAATGTGCTTTTGTCTTGAAAATAACACAAAAGCAACCCCAAAATAGGCTCCAAAGCTTGCATGATTTCATTTTTGTAAGCGCATACTAGATATGTTACCCATGGATTGGTCCACTTACTTTACTAGGTCATTGTACCCTGTATTTGCAGATAAACATAAACTTCTACTTCATGTACAACTCATTGAACCCATTGTTGATTTTAATAGACATCAAGTGGAGTGCAAAATAGACAAGATAAGATCTAGGAAAAGCACATTGGATAAGATTCTCTTTGACAAAAATAACTTCTCATGGATTGACTCACTTGCTCTACCCAGTCATGGTAACCTACACACTCAAGTAAACATCACTCATTGTGCCATGTACAACTCATTCAACTTGCTACTAGTTTTGGACATAATGCCCTAATTTTGACCAAATTTTGTACTTTCTTGAAATTACTTGAAATTTTTGGGTTTTCCTCTACCACATGAACCCATCCATGTATAATACTTCCAAAAATAGGAACCCTAAAAATAAACTTTCTTTGATCATCACCAAAAATTGCACACATGCTCTCCTAAAAAAAGGGTATCTACTATTTAGAACCTTGATTGGTTTCCCAAAATAGCAAGTTTCTAAAACTAGAAACTTTCAAAAAATAACAAAATTTGAAAATTGAAGTGTACCCTTTTGGAGAACAATTGACAAGTACTTGAAATTGCAGCAAGTAGCAAAAAATAGTAGGTTCTAAAATAAAAACTTTCCCAAAATAATAGATCTCAAAATCGAAAAGCACCCATTTGAAGCAGTCACTCTCCCATGCATGCCTCAAGTGTTGCAACATGCATGCATGGGAATTACACTAAAAATAGAAATTAAGTATGAATTGAATGATTGAATATGTTGCCCCCCATGCCTGAATTGAATGATTGAATATGTTGCCCCCCATGCCATTGAAAATCTATGAAAATAGAACTTGGTTCGATCTCAAACATTAGAACCAAAAGATGTGCTCACTAACATGTTGAAGGCTTAACATTGAATATGCCTAGGGAAAATAAATTGATAACACCCCCAAAACACCACAAGGACATCCTCAAGATGTCTTTGGGATGCCCCTTGACAAAGAGGGGTGTTGAGATGTTACCTAGGCTCCACAATAGATGCTTGGGAATCCCTTGTGATCAATTTTTAGTCGGTTGCCACTCGACCTCATGTCGACCTTCTATCGGCCACTTCGACTTCGACTTGTCTGTCGATCATTTTGACTTCTGACTTCCTGGTCAGTCACTTTGACTTCGAATTAACCATCGACTCAACTTAACCGTCTACTTGACTAAACTTGTTGGTCAACTTCTTTGTAATGTTCCCGCTTTTGGATTCCCTTATTATGCAGTGAGATTCACCTCAAGAGGCTTGAGTCAACCAGGTCAAAGGGGTGAGACTATGACGTCAGAGAGATTGGAGGGTTTGGAGGAGTTTTGTGGGGCCCAACTTATTACCTTTATTCATCATCATGATCAATTCCACACAAATTGTCTTTGGTTCCGTTGCATTTCGACGATTCCCGTAAAATGGGGTTATTATTGAGCATATTTTAATTAAATTCACTAAGGATGTCATTTTGGGCATAATATTTGAAGGAACACCTTAGTGTAATAGCTCATTGGAATTGGGAGGAAAAACTCTAAAGGATAAGATGATGAAAAGTGACATTCAGTGAACGAAGAAGCCATAAGGGCAAATTAATCACTTTTTAGAGGAAAAAGGTTTATTAAATTAATAAAGTGATTTTATGAAGAAACATTAAAAGTGAATTAAAAGTCACTTGGAGGGAAAAGGTAAAAAGGGGTATAAAAGAGAGATAGGGGCTTCTATTCTCTCATTATGTTGATTGATATTTTGATGTCTGGCCTCTTGGCTAGAGAGTTCAAATTACTTGAGAGTTTTGACTAAATAAACCCTAGAGATCAGCAAGGGAGTGAAAGATTCTTCCGTTCCTGATCCAAGCTTGGTCAAGGAGGTGAAAGATTCCTCCCTCACCATTCTATTCAGCCACAAGTTTGGTTTTACAGTGAAAGAAGAGTCAAGGTGCAGATCTAGAGGTTTCCTGCAGAGAGGGAGAATTGTGAAGGAGAAAACAATTCGATTTGGATTCAGAGAGTTGGATATGGTAGAGATCTTGTATCAGAAACATTTGCCATCCCTGGGGTTACATATTCTTGGCATTATTGGGGTTTTCATGCTCCATATTTATTTATTTTCATAGCTGGGCGAATTATTGTTTGAGGGACCATATTCAGAGGTCAAGATCTTCATTTCTAGAGTTGGGTTGAGCATTTATCTCTTGGGGCTGAATTGTACTCACCTTGTGCGAATTTTGGAGAAGGGTTTGAGTGCCATCCCTTCAAAAAATAGATTGATTAGTGGCTGGGCGAATTATTGGCACTTGGTAGCTTGGTTATCATGTGGTAGATTGCATTCTTGGAGGAGATCTATTGTGGGCACCCTTTGGAGGGTTTCTAGAGTTGGTTTGTTGCATATTTTTAGTGTTTGGAGCCTTCTACATCAGCCATATAATTTTGTATCAGATTTACATCGGATTTGTTCACCCATGTATTGAGGTTAGCAAATTAAATAATAAAATCAGATCTGAGTTATTTTGGCTTCATTGTGTATTGGAGTTTCTTAGTATTGTTTCCTATGCATTTCTTGTGTAATTTACATGTCATTTCATGCCCAACAACCACCATACATAAGAAACAAAACCAATTATGAAAGCTACAAACATATGTATGCAAAGTGTTTGACAAAACACTTCAACCAACCAGTGGCCAATAAACATAACAACAAGCATAAATTCAGAACCACTCATTGGGAAGGGATTAGGTGTTACATATGATGTGTTTGACATAATCTTGAACCCTTAAAGTTGAGATAAGTGGGACAACAAGTATTGAAGTGATTTCAAGAGAGTTGAGGGCTTGTATACCAAGTGTTTGACAAAATTTCTTAACCACATTAATCTGATATTTACATCAGATTTGGTTTGGAACATTACAGTGGTATCAAAGTGAATTCCTTTGCCAGCTTGTCAGTAAATCTAATGTCTAGTAGGATGGAAGTTTTGCAAGAATTGCAAAGAAGGTAAGAACATAATTTGAAGGAAATTGCAGCATTAAAAGAAGAGATGTTAGAACAACGTAAGAAGTTAGAGAATAATTTGGAGAAAACACTTGTTGAAATTTAGGAGCGCAAGTCTCAAAATTGGCGAACTTATCAAAAGGAAATAAGGAGATTAGAGCCTCATGGATCAACAGAAACAAAGGGAAAGGAAATTTGGTACCATTGCAAGGAGCCTTGGGATCTGGATCATAGATGCAAGGGCAAGGGGAAGGTGCATATTATTGAGGTGCACTACGACAGTGATGATGAGGAGGTGCATAAGGATGCAACCATAGATGCCTATTTAGAGTAGTCCGATGAAGCCAGTGACACCTACGCATTTGATGGACAATTGGATGGACATGATGATAACGCATGTGCTTTAGTTTCATGATCATACAATGTTGAGGACTCAACACTTCACCATAGTAGTGATACTTGTGAGGGTCCAGTTGAGGCAACACCTAGGCATGAGGAGGATCGAAGATTGGGTGATCCACCTTTGGATGTTGATATGAGGGCATGCGTGGGGGATGATGATCTTCCTATGGAGTTGAGCGTGACACATTCCTTATCTTCTCAGTCACATATGCTAGCCACGCCACATGAGGATATCAATGGCATTCATGATGTGGTAGAGGAGCCTTGTGTGGTGATTGAACACAAGGGACATATGGATCTGTAGGCCCAGGATGAGAGGCATGACTTGGAGACAGATGACTATATACATACTTATTAGTATGGGGAGAGTGAGTCACCTCTTTTTGTGAGTCCATTGATAGATCAGGTTGTGGAGACGGATAGATCATTGGGATTCTTACTTTCGGGACCGGTCTACAGTGACGAGGATGCATTCCTTGTTGGTCGCGATGACCATATCATAGGTATGGACACATCCGTATGGGATCCGGGTGCAGATGATATTAGTAGGGTGAGTGCACAGGAGGATACATTTGTACATACTGGATACAGGGCGATTCAGATGGCAATAGGAGTAGGTGATGTTTTATAGTGGCATACAGGAGGATTCAGTGGATTGTGGGCAGTATGGTGTTTTATCTCTTGAGGAGTGTGTTGATGAGGATTCCATTGTTGTCATTAGCAGTGGGAGGCATGAGGTAGCACCTCAATAGGATAGTGTACAGGAGTCACAACATTTGGCAGGACAACTGAGGGTCCGAGAGGACATGATCATGGCAGCCATTAGACACATTGATGATACACGCATTGGTGGCAGAGTATTGTTGGAGGGCCACGATGGCACATGATAGTTCGGATAGAGAGTTGGCCATTGAGGACTATCAGACACTCGGGGAGAGAGTGACTGTGATGAGGACCGACTACCAACAACTACTTATGGATAGAGATTACCTTTTAGAGTTTGGCGAGATGTATTATGGGGCGTTGAAGGAGAAGGAGATTGAGGTGGATCGACTCACTCATGAGTTGGTCAGCACACGAGAATTCTTGAAAGGCACACAGACAACCCTTCAGGAATCAGAGTCCAGACTAAAGGAGCTCCTTGAGGAGGCTAGTCAGGGATCCACTACATCTATCTCAATAGAGAGTCAGAGATATACTTCAACTACATCGCTAGAGGATGTTGGTAGTTTGGTAGAGGAGCGCCAGATGATGGAGGAGCGTGAGGAGTACCTAGGATCACTGATGATTATGGAGAGATGTGATCCGGATATGTAGGAGGATGTTCATATGTCACAGGGACCACCATTCATGAGGGGTTTTGAGACAGTTGGTCATACACATACACATGAGGATTCCAGAGCCGGGGGAAGTTATGAGGACACATCCATTTGGGTTCTAGGATTAGTTGACATCCATGTAGAGGTTGACCCAACAGTACACCTCAGATACATGATGGTGTAGGAGGATACCGGAGCTTGCATGAGTATACAGGGGCATACAGTGATGAGAGGTAGTTCATAGGGGCATACAGAGGTGTATAGTGGGATCTAGGGGGATGCATTGGAGGGCAGGGAGGAGACATACTTAGTGTAGCATGGAGATTCCTCTCCCTTGCAGCAGTACATGGATGCGGGGGATTACCTTCTCATTAGCAACAATCATATGAGTGATGATGGAGGGAGTGTGGTTGCCCATTAGTTTGTGGAGTTACCACTGTTGTACCTGATGGTTTGAGATTAGTGAGGAGTACAGGGGATTATTCACCATGGGTGTCGGCGGATGAGTTCTTGGTCAAGCCTTTGGGATTGACCAACACATATGACACTCCCCAGTCCTACCTACAATTGCAGTTATTTCTGTTAGCCTTCCCAGATACTTTCATTATATATAACAACATAGGGGAAGAAAGGCAGTTGTGTGGGACATGGAGTTATTAGGAAGAGACCTCCTGACAGGGGATACTCCATTACATGTAGCAGGATAGGGGAGGTTCACCAGAGATAGTCAGATGAGGCCTTGGGCGTGATGGAGAATATCCTCGGCTGTGGGACAGAGTATATTTCAGAGGTTGATATAGTTTCAGAGTCTCATTGGGATGAGGATGGGCGTACAGTAGATTGGCCTAGTTGGCTTTCGACTATTATCGGTATGGCACAACAACAGTTAGTGGGGATTAGAAGTGGTGGACTTCCAATATTTCCATGGGATCCGGGGATCCATTTCGTCGGTAGTTTGCTTCACCTTATGATGGTTCGCGTTGCGCCAACGAGAGACATACTTCACTCTTGGATTGTCATGAGAGGGCTTGCTGGGATTCATTCTATATGGTCAGACAGGTTCTCCCTGTTGATACTCGGGATCGAGTATGGCGATGGATTTGCAGACTTTGGTTCCACATGGATACCTTTACAGGTTCGGCTTCTTGATAGCAGGCCCAGTTCTTACAGGTATTTTAGCATGAGGATCCAGGAGTGGGGGATTCGGTATGTGTACGTTGGGCAGACAATCATGACCAGAGTGGTGCAACGTCAGCGTGATGGTTCCTTTTAGAGATTAGCGTGGGACCTTGGGATTACAGGGCTGGGTATTTCATTGACTGATGGAGGTGAGTGGATCCTTGTAGGGGGGAATCATTATGATTTTCCATTGAGCTTCAGTTTTGAGGGGAGATTGTCACTTTTTGGTCATTTGCTGAGGTCTTGTAGCACCTCACTATGGCGACAACACGTTCAGTCGGAGGAGACCATGTTGGGCTTGGTATGGCCATGGAGGTTAGAATAATTTTTTGTGGAGGCCGAGTGTTACTTTCAGGAGTTCTTTGATGAGGTGTGTGAGATGGGCTCCCTAGTAGAGTGACTCATGGAGGGGTTGATCGAGTTTTTGCAGTACCATGTTGCTCTACCCTTCAGTAGCATTCAGAAGGAGACCTTTTATGTCAGTTCATCGTCGGAGAGTGAGCTAAGAGGAGGATGCTTCACATCTTCTAGGTTGGTTTGGGACCCAAGTATCATGTTCAATATCAGTTGGATCCAGTTGGCAGAGTGTCAGAGTTTGATGGAGTTGCTTGAGGACAGACAATCTTTGAGAAGGGAGGACTGTAATGTTCCCACTTTTGGATTAAGTTATTATGCAGTGAGATTCACTTCATGAGGCTTGAGTCAACCAGATCAGAGGGGTGAGACTATGACATCAGAGAGATCAGAGGGTTTGGAGGAGTTTTGTGGGGCCCAACTTAGTTTATTTACCTTTATTTATCATCATGATCAATTCCACACAACTTGTCTTTGGTTCCGTTGCATTTCGATGATTCCTATAAAACGGGGTTATTATTGAACATATTTTAATTAAATTCACTAAGGATGTCATTTTGGGCATAATATTTTAAGGAACACCTTAGTGTAATAACTCTTTGGAATCGGGAGGAAAAGCTCTAAAGGATAAGATGATGAAAAGTGACTTTCGGTGATCAGAGAAGCCATAAGGGCAAATTAATCACTTTTTAGAGGAAAAAAGGTTAATTAAATTAATAAAGTGATTTTATGAAGAAACATTAAAAGTGAATTAAAAGTCACTTGGAGGGAAAAGGTAAAAAGGGGTATAAAAGAGAGATAGGGGCTTCTATTCTTTCATTATGTTGATTGATATTTTGATGTCTGGCCTCTTAGCCAGAGAGCTCAAGTTACTTGAGGGTTTTGACTAAATAAGCCCTAGAGATCAGCAAAGGAGTGAAAGATTCTTCCGTTCCTGATCCAAGCTTGGTCAAGGAGGTGAAAGATTCCTCCCTCACCATTCTATTCAGTGACAGGTTTGGTTTTTACAGTGAAAGAAGAGTCAAGGTGCAGATTTGGAGGTTTCTTGCAGAGAGGGCACATTGTGAAGGAGAAAACAATTCGATTTGGATTCAGAGAGTTGGATATGATAGAGATCTTGTACCAAGAACATTTGCCATCCTTGGGGTTACATATTCTTGGCATTATTGGGGTTTTCATGCTCCATATTTATTTGTTTTTATAGCTGGGCGAATTATTGCTTGAGGGACCATATTCAGAGGTCAAGATCTTCATTTCTGGAGTTGGGTTGAGCATTTATCTCTTGGGGCCGAACTGTACTCACCTTGGGTGAATTTTGGAGAAGGGTTTGAGTGCCATCCCTTCAGAAAATAGATTGCTAGTGGTTGGGCGAAATTATTGGATCAGGGCGAATTATTGGCACTTGGTAGCTTGGTTATCATGTGGTAGATTGCATTCTTGGAGGAGATCTATTGTGGGTACCCTTTGGAGGGTTTCTAGAGTTGGTTTGTTGCATATTTTTAGTATTTGGAGCCTTCTACATCAACCATATAATTTTGTATCAGATTTACATCAAATTTGTTCACCCATGTATTGAGGTTAGCAAATTAAATAATAAAATCAGATCTGAGTTATTTTG
>ML779665.1:785284-807488 GCA_009831015.1 Picea engelmannii
ATCTCTCTGCCTGTCTGTGTGTGTGTGTGTGTGTGTGTGTGTCTGTCTGTCTCTGTCTCTCTGTGTTGTGTGTGTGTGTGTGCATTTCCATTGTTGTGCATGAATGAATATATCTATCTATCTATCTATATGTGTGTGTGTGTGCGCGTGCACGTGTGTGTAATTTAAATTTTTAAACATTTTATTTTATTTTTACTTCGAGTTTTGTGACTCCGGGTTGAAGGGCTTGCCAAGTCCAATCTGATTCCTAGTTCCTAGTCATGCAACTTTTCCAATGATTTTTCCAAAATATTGTTCAAGTTCTTCCAAAAACATGAGTCTTAAAGTCCTAGTATTGATTGGTGAGGTAATAATATAGGAACTCTTGCATTTTCCTTGGTACAAGGTCCTCCAAGTCAAAGGGCATGTCGAGTCTGATCTGATTTCTTAGCATTAATTGGTGTGGTAATAATTTAGGCACTCTTGCATTTTCCTAGGTAGAAGGTCGTAAGTTTCCTAGCTGAAAAGATGCTTAGCCACTTATGAAAGTATTTTTAAATGTCTTGAGATGAGACTAAGGTTCAGGATTTGAGTCGTTGTATATTGAAAAAATAAATTTTGATAACTAGAGTCTTCAGCTCTTCTAGTTGGTTTCATTGCAACCATTGATATACTAGTGGAGATGATACATGTATTTGGTTGTAAAAAGTTTTATTTTAATATATATAGAGATTACAACAATACATGGTGGTTTAGAGGGGAGGGATTCTCCCCCCCTACATTGTTTTTCTCTCAAAGTAAAATCAAGCCCTCTTGGGCTATCTTCTGGTGATTATGTAAATTCTGAAAAAAAATGTGCATGGAAGAACATAGATTGTTTTTGTAAACTTGATCATTAGGTCAAAAAGGGGCCAAGACTATGCTAGCCAAAAAATTGAAAAGAGATTTGAAACAAGGTAGGGAGTTGCAGTGAAAGAAGAGGGCCATTTGATTTGAATTACCACTTATCTGTATTGGGTTGCTTTGTCCGCTGTTCTTTTAATTGTTTTCTGATCCAACTTTGTACATTGTCCATGGTATGGGAAAACTTTGGTGTTTTGTTACTAGCATCATCCGTGGCTATGCCTTTCTCTCTCTGTCCTTTTGAAAAATTTCCACTATGTCATGTGCAACTTGTTGAAACGATCTAGTAGGTGGCAGCGAAGACTTGCTAGGAGATCATGAACATTCTGATCACTTTCTACAAGTGCTTTGTAAATATTTTGTCGCTCAATGACTTGGTATTTGATGAGAAGGCAGGGTATGAGTCTTCCTCCTCAACTGAGGAGTTTTGCTCCATAGCACTTTTGATATAGGCTCTGATATTGACCCAATCTTCTGGGTTCTTATAATGAGGTCATTGGACTTTATTGAGCACTTTGTCTTTGTAGGTAAGGTTGCCTTTGTCCAGTGTTTCTCTACTTTTTGCATAATGCCTTTCAGTACCTTTTTGGCCTCCTTCCTTCAGTCACAAACTAGCCTCCTCGTTCATGCTTAGATAGTAATGGAAAATATTTGTAGGGGGTGGGTAGTGGTGACAAGGAGGTGGCCTATTGACTCTATTCCAAGGAAATTGTTAGTGGTGTTTCTAGCATTCTCAAGTCAATCTTTAGAAGCATGGTGAGAAAGAGGTGGAATTAAGGAACA
Source organism: Picea engelmannii (assembly GCA_009831015.1). NCBI lineage: Eukaryota > Viridiplantae > Streptophyta > Pinopsida > Pinales > Pinaceae > Picea > Picea engelmannii. The sequence goes on from ML779665.1 coordinate 786,950, forward strand.
AAGTGTTAACATTTTTAGTGATGGTCAGTTTCATAGAGTTATTGGGTTGCTCAAGTTTTCGCATAATACTTTTTGGTACCTTTTTGGCTGCCTTCCTTCAATCACAAGCTAGCCTCCTCATTCACACTTTAGATAATAATCGAAAATATATGTAGGGGGTGAGTGGTGGTTCTTTACAAGGAGGTAGTCTCTTTCAAGGAAATTGTTAGTGGTGTTCTAGTGTTCTCAAGTGAAGCTTCAGAAGCACGGTGAGAGAGAGAAGGAATCAAGGAGCGAAGTGTTAACATTTTTAGTGATGGTTAGTTTCATAGAGGTGTTGTTAATTTTGGTTGTGTCTAAGCTTTGTTGGAGGTCACATTTCTATCTATGATTACATGATTGGATATGTTGTGACATGCTTTCCCCTGCAACAAGGTTATACAAGATGATATAGTGTCTTTTTGTGATGACTAGAGTGGCCATCTTTAGTCATGACATATATCAACATTTGAAATGGCGTGGATGTTGGGTTTACTGTTTATCTTTGGCTGGATGCATGTGAAGCTCTCCTTTTGAAATTAAGGCATGATTACTCTTGCATTAGTAGCAAGTGATGTGCTCTAATGTTGGTAGAGATGGATTGGATAGAGAATGTAGGACAATTTATTCGTGTTTGAGGAGTTCTCTCACATTAAGAAGGGAGAAGACGAAATTATTTCCATTGTTCATATTAGAGTTGTCAAGGCTTTGCATAAGATTCATCTATCATTTTGAGCAAGAAAATCTGGTATTTTATTGACTTATGTCTTTGCTTTTGATTCAGAGTTTCGTTCCTTCGTATGGAGTGAATACCCAATAGACTTAGTGATGGCAATTTGTGTTTCCCTAAGAGTGCAAGAATTCCTGGTCACTATTAGGAGTGATCATAATGAACGTACTGATCAAGAATCAACAGAAGAGTGTTTGTTGATAGCCACACCTATTGAGCAACAGCCTCAAGGAGAAGTTCTTGTGTGACAGAGATCAGATGTTGCTGCTGTTTGTGGTGAAGACATCTCAGATCCATTTATGATACTGATAGTGAAAGCCCAAAGGAAGATGAAACAGCATTCCAACATTCTCTTCTTGATGATTTCAGTGGCATATCTATGGCCAATGAACAGGAAAGACCATACCTTGATTTCCTCAGTGTTGTGCACCATGGAAATATGATGATGGGGTGGGTTTGGCTTCTTTGACATGCAATTATAAATCTGATTGTGATATTGATATGCAACATACAAATCTGTTGGGAAAATCCTGTTCTTTTGATGGTGATGGGAAGAGCCTCGTGCTCTCTTCCCATAATATTTTGGATGACAGCCACAATGAAGAGCAAGTTGAAGAAGACTTTCCCAACAATAGAGAAGATATGCTCCCACTTCACAGTAATAACCAGAAAACAGAATAGTACAGACAACCAGGGTATTTAATTGTGTGGAGTATAATGATATTGCCAAGTATGATATGAGTACAGAGAGATATGATCCAATTCGTGACTGGATGGAATCAATCTTTAGAAGAAGTCCATGCTCACCTAAATTCTAGATTGCAGCTTTGATCTTCAAAAACATGAGGTTTGAAGATTCTCCTTTGTTTATCAACAGCAGAGTGAAGTAGAGTGATTGGAGGACCAACATGTTTTTGGATGTCTCTCACAATATCTTTGTTTTTGTTTCAGCATCAAACACAAGGGAAGAGCTGTCCCGGACATGTTGATTAAATAGTTACATTGGATATTTGATTACCTAATCCTTGGTGATTTCTATCAAGTTAGGGTAGGGTAGTTAGAGTCAATTTTGCCTGCTTTCCTTTATGTTGTCATTTTCCTTGCGGCTGTTATCTTTCCAGCCTGCTGTTTTAATTTTCAGAATGCTGTTTATTCATTAGTTTGTCTCATTTTCAGTGTCAGTTAGTGTCTAGTCAATTTCATTTTGTGTTTGAGTCCAAGTTATTCTGCATATACACGAGTAGTTGCAGGTCATAGATTTTCATTGTTTTACTCCTCTTTACTTTAAGTTTTGGTTTTAGGTCTGATATTTTAAATCTGATATAATTATGCATAGCTCGGCCAAAAGCCTAGATGAGGTCACCTTCCATTTCAATCCATTACCTTGGTCAGCTTTGAGTCAGGTGTAAGCACGGAAACTTAGCATCGATGAGATGGGATGGAATTCTTGAGTCATACAATTGTCCCCTCTCATCATTCTTATTGAGTTACACCTATAAGTCTTGCTGGATGGTATCCCATCTAGCCTTAGGGACATAACACCATTTTAATTTATCTTTCTTGCCTTCATGCAAGTTGAAGGGATTACATTCTTGTTCTTCTTCTAGCAGACCATTCCTCATTGACTCCAACACATTATTTGAGGATTGGTCGAGAAGCAGAGTGCCTTGATGGTCGTTAGTCTCATTGGCATCCATTTTGCATTCAACATGATCTCTTATCATTGGGTCTGGATTAGATCAACCTTGTCAGTATTCAATTGCAATAGATCTTTCACATTGATAGGGTTATTCTTGTACCATGGAGCTCATTAGCCTCATTGGTGGGTTTCCTCATGTCTAGCAGGTGTTTTGATCACTAACATCTCACTAGATGGTTTCTCCTACCACGTTGACTTCAACTCCATTTTTTAGTGGGAGATTCATACACATCAGAGGGGTTGCAGGTTTTTAGTCGCAGATGGGCATGTGTTGCCTTATACCATGATTTTAGTTGATCAGAGAAGGCACTACACACTCAACTCCATTGCCCAATGGATAGGCAGTATTGATCTACAAACCAAAGTTGTAGAGTTTAGATTTTTAGTGGAGAGATTTTGAGGTTGTCAATACCCCATAGGAGGATGTTGTCCCCTTGTGTTGCCATTGTTTAACCCCTAGGCTACATGTGCAACTGGAGGGTTAAGTTCCAGTGCAATTTCATCATGCTGGTCCATCTATAAGTACATACACTGTTTCACATGGTTCAACACGATCCACATAGTGTTTTTCATTAAATTATGAGGACTTGTTATTTTTAGTAGTTCTTCTACTTTCTAGGAGCCAAAGTTTCGAGGCCCACATGTCAAAGTTAGCTACATATTCTTGGTCCTTGTGAGGACAGTTTTGAATTTTCCTATTATGCCGGTAGTGTTTTGTAAATGAACTATTTTAGTATTTTTTTTTTAAATTAGTACAATTACCCATTTTTGTAAGAACTTTTTTTTCCTGGTATCCCTCTAGCAATCTTCGAGATGGTAAAGCCTGAAGAGGAGGTGAATGATGAATGGGACCCTTTAGTGCTTGATGAACCTCTTACAGCACTAGGGTGGCTCACTAAGCCTAATGATAGAGACCCTCCACCTTTTGCAGTGGTGGTTATGTGTGCTTGACTATTTAGGATTGTAGATCATGTTTTTGGCTTACCCTTTAGGGATTTTATTACATAGACTAAGGTTTTGTATGATGGTAATATATTTTGGGGTCCAAGGCCAATGATGATTTGAGGTCAGTAAGTTGCTCAAAGGGGATTTTTCATTATTGCCCCTTTAATGACTATGGTGATGATCCATATCAGCCATTTTTTTAAAGGTGTAAGTCTTCCATTAATTGTTCTTAATGGATTATAAGAGGCATATTTCAAAACATAAATTTAAAACATTTCTATATAAAACCATATTAGTAGTTCAAAGCTCTTATCAATCCATAATGTTTAACCTAATCTCTTATGCCCTTATGAACAATTTTCTATATGCAATTTTTATTGTCACAAAAATTTAGTAGATTGTGCAAGATAAATTTAAAAAATTGTTGCCACAAGCATAATTACCACCTATGAAGGACACATGACACGGGAGCTATAATGCTCTTCCTACATACTTGGAAAGAGAAAAATTACCTGTGCAAGTGATAACAAGTATTACTTGAAATTTAGTTGAGGAATATTAAGCAAGATTTTTTTTTTTCTTACAAACATGTGAGTATTGTTTATTAATGTTTTGTCTAGACTCTAGTGAAATTGTCTTCCGGGACTTGTATTTTGTACCCTCCCAAGACTCTTTAATTACCTTAGTGAAATAGTTGACTAGGCTTGGTCTTTTTCCCAAATGGAATAATTATTTAAAACTTGATTTTATATCTCCAATGCTCTATTTACATGTTTGGAAAGAAAAAGAATTACTTTTGCAAGCGATAATTTTTTTTACTCGATATTTAGTTGAGGAATATTAACCGCTCTTTAATTACCTCAGTGAAATAGTCAACTAGATTGGGTAATTACTTTTGTAAGCGATAAAATTTTTACTCTAAATTTAGTTGAGGATTATTAACCGCTCTTTAATTACCGCAGTGAAATAGTCAACTAGATTGGGTTACTCGAAATTTAGTTGAGGATTATTAACTGCTCTTTAATTACTGCAGTGAAATAGTCAACTAGATTGGGTCTTTCCCCAAATGGAATAATCATCCAAAACTTGATTTTATCTCCAATGAAATTGAGAGTTGAAAGTTGAAACTTCTTGTTTTCTACAATAAAACTACTCTTAAACATTTCTTTCAGTGAAATCTTTGGCTATTTTGTTGGGCATGGAAAAATCAGCTACAAAAGAAATGGGTCATACAAGTAGTGAAAGAGAAAATTAGAAGTTACATCTTTTCTACACGTCTACATTTTTTTAACGATTCTTGCAATGAAATCATTTCTTATTTAACGATTCTTGCAATGAAATATTTGCTTATTTTGTTGGGCATAATCAGCTATAAAAGAAATGGGTCATACAAGTAATGAAGGAGAAAATTTGTAGCTGCTTCAAAACCATGAACCAGAAAAATAATATGTTTTCCTAATGTCTTAGTGAACTAAAGTAAAAATTTAGTGCATTTTTAGCAAGCTCAAATTGTTTTGAATTTGAGAATACGAGCAAGATATTAGATTTTCTTAAATTTTCAGAGCAATAGATTTACCAGTGTGTTTAGATCTTCTTTTACATTAACAATCATATACCATATACTGAAAATATGAGCAGCGTAAACAAGCACAAGAAGACACAGAGAGTTATCCTGGGAAAACCCCAAACCCGGGGAAAAACCCAGCCAACCTTTCTTAGATAGATTCCGTCCAATAATATAATCCAACCATGAACAAGCTCACAAGAGAAAACTGATAATGAAGAAACCCTAGTACAAGGCTAGCGCTCCAATCAGGGGTAGTGCACCAAACAGCTGCAACAACAGCACCATACAAGGCCAGCGCACCTCTTCCTAGAGATAGCGCACAAGAGAAACCGCCACCAAGAATAGCCAAGAACTCCAGTTGTTGCAGAGTTGTGTCTTCTCCTTGCCTCAGACTAGCACCTTCTTCTTGAGTGAGAGATGAGTGAGTGAATGTGTCCAAATGAGCAAGACGTCTTCTTATTTATAGCCTTCAAGTCACTTCAGCTGGGGCCGACTTCTTCTCTGGGAAATTCTATTTCTCTTTTATCTTTTCCCGTGGGCCGACTTCTCTTCCTAGAGGTTCTAATTCCGTTTTATTCTTTTCCTGTGGGCCAACTTCTCTTCCGGGGTGTTCTTCCACTGTTCAATGGTCTTCCTTTGAAACTTCTGGAATCTTCTTCTCTTCAAAGAAAGGTTGTCCAGGAGGAAAATACCTCCTGCAGTTACCAAAACATCAACACAAGATTCAAGATATGTACATATATGTTTATGTTAGCAAAAACCTGTTACTAGTAATTGTAGTTTCCATACACAAGGTCAAGAACTAATGAATGGTTCAATGTAGAGCAAAGTGGTTGCATTAATCAACAAAAATATTGCTATTTTTATTTATAGTGGTTCAACATTTAGATAAGATAAGATAATTTTATTTATATTCAATGAATGACTGAAAAGCAGGTCAATGGGACTAAAAGATGCAAAGAATGAATAATCTATAGGAGTGCACAAGGCAGCTCCGAAAGAAAAACAACTAAAAAAATAGAAGCTATAGATATGTAAAATAGATCATACATGAAAGAGGAAAAAATGATAAAGAAAGCTTCACTAGGTCAAGATGAGTAAGTAGAGAGTGAGGAGGAAGAAGTATCCACCGCTTCTCAATCACTTAGATAGGCTGTTTGATGATGTCATGAGAGAGAAACTTGGGTTAAGAGGGCTTGGTTGGGTGATCCTGGGAGGAGCCCAAGAGCCATGAGTAGAGACCCTCCTACTATTTGAGGTCGTAGGAAAGAATCTTGTGATAGAGAGGCTTGGCTTGGATTTTACTGTCGACCAGGTAGAAGTTAAGAATTAGTGCACCTTTGAGGTCTTGTGGGGAATCTAACCCTAGATCGATTTGCTGTACAAGTTCTCATCGTTCAGGTTCTGACTGTGTGCTGAGCACTATGTGGTTTGCATGCCGCTTGGTTCCACCAAACATTGAGACAGACTTGGAGAAAGGGTTAATCATTTTGATGGGATGGGGCTTGTAGGAAGCCTATAAGCTCTAACATTTGAGATTCAGTATGTTGCACATATAAAGAGGCAGACATCTCTGGTCAAGGTGGCGAATGCAAGTAGAGGGAGTCAAGAAACGTGCAGTGATATCTCCCTCGTATCTCACAATAAATGGGGCACATGAAGATTAACTACTCTTCAAACTCCACCTCTTACAAATGGCACACTCTCTTGCTAAAGGGGAAGGTGGCTAGGAGCATCTAAAGAATCTTTGAAAAGGGGGAGGCTCTTGATAGAGACAACAATGGATTGAAGTAGTGAAGAAGGCTTAGAAAACTAGACTCATCTCTGGTATGAGATGCTGTGATATAAGAGTAATATTTGTTAGTCAACATAGTAAGAACATGTGCTTGCAATTGAAAATACAGATAGAAAATAAACATGAAAGCAAGAACGCACACAAGAAAGAGATACACAAGGATTTGCCTGCACAATTTGTATGGGTGTATATATAAGAGTACAATGGGTACATATTTGGGATGCACAAGATTGATGTAAGTGCCATGCAAAGCTTGAACACTTGACTATCTAAATAACTCATCCAAACAAGGAAAAAGGTAAGAAATTAAAAAGAAAATCTAAAATCTATCTATAGGATATTTTTCAACCACTTTGTTGGAGTATTAACACTCCAACTAAAATTAATGTAATATGAGTGACTTAGTAATAGAATGCTTTATCTTCCCCGGATGGGGTGACATGTGGGTAGCCTGGGCACGTGGAGGCGTAGCTTGGGCACGTGGAGGTGCTATCGGGAGGGCCATTAATGGAGGCCCCTACTCCTGGCTGCAGGCAGTTATTAGAGCCCTCGCCTCTGTAGACCACCGGATGATGATGGAGCTCTTCGCGCGTGGGCAGGGGACGGACAGCCAGAGCATTAAGCTCTCGGCGTTAATGTGTATTTTAGTGACGGGTTATGTGTATTTCAGTTATGAGGGCAGCAGACCTCCTACCTTGCATTCGAATTTGTCACAGCAGGCTCAGCACCGCTGCGCAGGAGGTTTCACCCTAGCACTCACCATGCCGCGGGTTCGGGGTCGGCCTCGACGAGGCGCTGGCTGGTATGCAGCGGACTCACGGAGAAAACGCCACCAGAAGTTTGCCCGAGCTATACTCATGGCCAAGAAAAAACGCAGGGGTGGCGCCACTGTAGCACCCTCGTCGCCCCGAACCTACGTGGACGAGGACCTGTCCATCACGCTTCCTGCTGATTTCTCCGAGAGCCGGATGTTTGTTGTCCCGGCCAACTGGGATCCTCCGTCGAGCTTTGGACACATGCCAACTGCACCCAATTTGGGCAACCCTCCAGAGGCCACCATGGCTCTGAGTGAAACCTACACGGCCTGCCTGGTGGAGGAGGAGCCACCGGACTTCATTGCTGGGGAGCAGGCGCAAGGGACATCGTTGAATTGCCCGGCAAGGAGAGCGGAAGAGATGCAGCCGGAATGCAGCACTGGCACGCAGCAGCAGGAACCGGAGCTGAGCCGAGAAGGAGTGGAGTCTGAAAGGAACTCGCCACCTTCGCCGCAGTTTCTGCATCCTGAACACCTCAAGTTGATATTTGAAGTGCGCAGCCTTGTGGACGATCAAGCCTTCCGAGCTATGCGAGTTAGCCAGCGCTTGGATATGTTGTACGCGGCCTACTCCAAAGCCACTCCACGACGCCAATGTCTCACTTGCGCGCAGCCCTTCGTTCTCCCTGTCGATGGCGGCAACTTCGACTGAATAGGTTCTGCTCTTTTTATAGTTCTATGCTCTTTTCAGTTACTGTGTATCAGAGCTGCAGCTCTCTAGTTCCTAGTTTAATTAGCTCTAGCATAGTCTTCCTTTTACTGTTGAACATACAGAACAAAATCCCTGGTTTCCTTCGGGCAGGGTGGCGAATCACTACGCCTAATTTTGCTGCTACAGTGGACAGGCCAGCTGTCCTGGTTTCCTGTATTGGCAGGACAGCTGGCCTATGCACGCCAGATGTCTGTTTTTTTGCCAGTTTAATATTAAAGGTTCCGCTTTTTACTTAAAAAAAATAAAAATAGAATGCTTTATCTTGGGCATAATTAATAATGGGTCATTGATGTGAGGTAGTTATGTCATATGGGTAGATCAACAACCTAATGAATCAACTAAAAGGGAAGCACCCTTAATTTATTAAATGATGCCATCGATGAAATTTTATTTCTATATATCTCATCCCTCACTTGCGTATGTTTATCATCAAAATTTTAACACTTTCCATTTATGGAAACTGTACATACTTCAACTTTGACTATGGGGTCTAATCATGTCCTCCCTGTTGAAATAAATTGTTCCCAATTTCTGCAATAAATGGGGAAACTACTGCTGAAAAGTGGATTGAGACAACCACTTGGCTTGTGTAGGAAAAGCTCCTTTTCTTCCAATCAAGTAGTAGTTAGTTGTCTACCTTTACTGGTCCAGTTAATAGTGTAGTGGTGTATGGCCTGTGATCTGGAGAAGATCCTCATAGGTCTCAAGGAGGTCCATCAGCCCCCTGGGGGTGGGGGTCAATAGGAAACTCAAGATCTCACCAATTTGAGCTTTTAGTATCTTGGGTCTTTCACTGTGGTTTGTTTCTCCTCTTAGACGGGTCAACCAATAAATACAAGGTGATCCTCTTGAGGGTTTCTGACTAAGGCCGTCAATGTGAACATTAAGATCTGTACCTGAAAACCTCTCTCATGAAGAGAGCAAGGCATTTTGCTTGGGGTAGCAGAAGAAGGTGGAAAGAGAGTCTCTTGAATCCTGAAATAAACAATAATATCTACCTTTGATCTCGTAATAAAGGGGACAGCAGAAAATGAGATGAACCTCCATCTCTAGCTTTTGTGAGTGACACAGATAGAAGATCCTGTCTAGTTGCTGAAGGTGCTGATTGGTCTCGAATCTCAATTTAGAAATTGTGATGTCCCACTCAACATTGACCCAGAGGAATCTTGAGGGTACGCATCTAGTGTTTGCATGTATAAGGAGGGTTGACAATAAGGTTGAACCTAAGCCTCCATTTTCTCATCTTCAGGCTGAGATCCTCTGAATGTGTGATACATGTGGTTTTGGTGTACTTTTTGTACATGTCCTCTCTAATAGCTTGATTCAAGTCTTGTTTAGACAACTGGTGTCCTGGCACATCTAGTGACTACTTGAAAGGGGGCAGGTGCTTTGGAGAGATGGCCACACATTGAAGAAGCTGAGAAGCCTTCGAGACCCAATTGCGGACACACTTCAGAAAATCTATCCAAAAATCACAATAAACCCTTTAATGAAAGGTAGTCACAACTTGCCTCTAACAATCCAAACTTTCCCTATTTGAAAAAGTAACTGCCATTATTTTGTAGCACCTCAAGTAGTTCCTATACTCATTTTGCTGAAAGATGTGCCACATGTGCAACTTCTGGTTTGATTGTATTTGCAAACATGAGTGAAAGAAATCTAATGCTTAATATTTGTCTTTTATTGCATAGTCTTTTTTTTGACTCACATGAAGACTGTTATTCTTCAGCAGATGTAGAAAAGCATCTTCATACTGCTTATGACATCGAAGAAAGTTTACATATACCCTGTTTGATCATACAATGAATTCACTTATCACATTTGATAATTTTGTCAAGGACAGTATCTACATCTGCTTATCACTTTCAACAATTCTCGAGCTTCTTGGAAATCATTTCAAACTTTCTGTTGTTGGTTTCTAATTTTTTATAGGTATTTACTAATAAATATCTAAAGTGGGCAAATCATTCTTATTTCATTTTACCCAGTCATCAAGACACTGCAATATTTTAGTTTGAATTTTCTGTCTTGTGATTTTGTCGGACATTTCATGACTCTTTTCATTTCCGTTTGATTTACAGAGTTTTGTTACCTGAAATGCTTTACTCAGTTCAAATTTGAAGTTAAAACCTTGGATTTTTGCAAGTCAAACTGGATCCTGCAAAGAAAGCATCCCCAATTCTGCTCATGGGGAGAAACCAAACATGGCACATTTTAATCTACAAATTCCTCAATAATAATGGTGCTGCTTCAGTTACAAGGGTGTCATGGTGCATGGATGTTTTTTGATTTTATGTTTTTTTGCTACCCATAATTGCGCTTTCAGGAGCATTAGTATAGAATTTGTGGTTTACTGAAAATGGCCATGTTTCAGAAAACTGCAGTGTACCTTAATTGCTGTCTGCAAACCTTTTGTCATCTTGCATTGCATTTTATATTTGTTATGTGGTCATTATGGCCCCCCAACATGCAGTCAATTTGAAAAATAAGCTAACAGTCTATACTCTTTAGATTCTGTGAATTCTCCATAACAAGGTCATAATGCTAGGCATCCAAACTATAGTGAGACATGGCATATATATATAATGGGTGGCTTTTAAACTGTGTGGATTATAAGACAAATTTACTTTGTGAAGGCTTTGCAATGTGGTAGAGAGTTTCAGACATCTACACTTAACCAAAAAAAAAAGCAAGATGTATTTTATAATGAATGCTTTTGTGTACTTGTCCTGCATTAAGCAGTGTACTTTGCGTACCAACATTTTAAAACTGCATGTAGATATGATACTGTATGTAGTTTTTGGTGGTCTTTAGTAGTAATTCAGAGCACTCTCGTTTCTTAGTTGACAAAAGTTTCCCCATCTATGCACTTTGCATGTTAGCTCAATGTTTTGTCAGGTTTGAATCACTCTTTTCTGTTACCATGGCAGGGTAAAACTTTGGAGTTTGTGAGTGAAGCAGATGAATTGTTCTTAAAGGACTGGAAATCACAGGGAGCTTCAGAAAACTTGTCTGTACTAGTCCAGTCAGAGATAATGTATCCTATGACTCAGATTGGCACAGAAGGATCAAAATGGGTCAATGTGAGTAACCCAAGTGAGCAGCCTGTAGTGATGCAGCTCATTCTTAGCTCGGAAGCAGTTTCTGTTCAATGCAAGGAGGATGGGGAAGTCTGGGAAAGTTGGGAGCCGAACCATTCTTATCTGACTGCTAATAAACTAACAACAAAAACCACTGATGATAGGGGTCCTCACTATACAAATGTCTTCTTTTTGCCCAAATATGGAGTGACAGAAGCAAAAGTTAATCCTTATGGAAAGGCATCATTTGGTCCTATATTTTTTCATCCCTCAAAGAGATGTGTTTGGACGAGTTCAGTTTTCATAAAGAATAATCTTTCAGGTGTAGAATGGCTGTCTCTTCAAGGAGCAGGAGGTTCTGGTGATTTAACTTTTCTTGAGGGATCTGAACCTATCCAAGCGTTGCACTTTAATGTCCAAAAGCCATCCATTCCACCATCTACCATAGGCGCCATGAAGTTTTACTCCAATCATTTTTTCCGTAGGGCGGGGATGAAGGTTTGTAATAAGCCTCTTCTGAAAGCCTTTTTGGCTAAAAATACTGGGGATATGCCTCTGGAAGTGAACACAATTGAGGTAGCTGGTAAGACTTGTGGTTCAGATGGATTCAGGGTACACACATGTGATAGATTCTCTCTAGTTCCAGGAGAGTCCATTGAGCTGTTGGTTTCCTATCAAAGTGATTTTTCAGAATCAGTGGTTTACCAGGATCTTCAATTGGCCATGTCTTCGGGCATTCTTGTGATCCCAATGCAAGCAAGTCTTCCTGACTATATGGTTATACTCTGTCAAAAGTCATTCATTTGGTTAGTACTGAGGAAAACCATTTTGGTAATATTTCTTGCTGCAGTTCTTTTTGCTTTGGTGTTTCGGCGCTTGGTTGCCCAAGACACAGCCTCAGTGGATCCGAATAAATGGTGTCAAGGTCAGAAATTTGCAATTACTGAAATTGTGAAAGGGGTTACACAGGGTGATCATTTGAAACAAAGGTATTTTCTCTAACTATTTTAAATGATTTTAGTAACTTTTAAGAAGGGTATTTCCTTGTCATAAGTATCAGGTCATTGACTATCTGTATGTCTGTGATGATTAGCTCGGCGGCAGTTTCCAATGCAAAACTAAATTTTCCAGCTGTCAAGAATAAGAGTCCCAAGGAACAACATATGAGTTCTGCTGTGAGAAAGGTAGGGGAACCCTTTTGTGAAGGAAATGGATCATCTAATTTTCATGATAGACTGGAAAGAAATAATCCCATCTCCCAATCTGAATATGAGCACACGAAATGTTTGCATGATGCTGAAACAAACGCTTTAATAAACTCTGATGTGGGCAGAGATCAATCCAGAGATGATTCTCTATGCTCTCAAAATTCAGATGCACGAAGTTTTTTCTTGTCATCCGCAATGGCAAAGTCTCTAGACTTTTCAGCAGAATCAAATGCTGCAAACAGCAAGTGTGGTATATATCATTCTCAGGGCAAGCAAACAAAATGGATTCATGACAATAGTAACAAAACATTATCAAATTCAGGTTTGGGTGGAAATAAATCTTTAGATATTGCAGGATCTTCTGAAGCTTCAGATGCAGGAGTCTCTTTTTCCCAAATTAAAGTTCCAGAGCCTTTGAACTCTATGGGGGAATCAAATCCACCAGCGGTTTCCATAAACAGGTCATCATCACATGTGATTCCATATTCTGGGAATTCCCTGACAGTTAAGCTAGAAAAGGAAAAAGGGAAGAGGAGGAAGAAGAGGTCTGGTGCCATGACAATGAAACAGGATGTTCCTAGTAGTCAGAGTGGAAATTCCACCCCATCATCACCGGCTTCTCCTATTACACCTATTGCTTCATCCAGACCTGTTAGCCCCCTTGTAAAGATGGCATCACAGTCCAATTTAATGTTGTCAACTTCTGTTGGAGCCAATGACTTCAAGCACATAGAATCAGCTGGGTGCCGGTATATGAGCAATGAATTACCTAGAACACAGGGAAAAGGTGATGATGCCTCCCAAACTGGCTTTGGTGCAGATGCTTGTAAAATACATTCATGCGAAGTTGGTGTTGGTGTCATGCAAACAGAACGATGGGACACTGCAGCCTCTTTTTCAAAAGCCATTTTCAAGCAAAAGAATGCAGGGGAGTTGACAGCTGCAAATGGGGATTGGGTTACTGTTGCCAAAAAGTCAGCCTCGAGTTTGAATAACTCAAAGAGTACACGCCTGCATAAGTCAGAGCTTAATTCCTCGACAAAGATGACAAGGTCACAGTTAACAACATCTGCAACATTTCCTCGGGGAAGGTGCCCAGAATCAAATTTGGGATGGAATCATCCGATAGTTATTGGTATGAAACAGACAATGGTTCCTTCACCATCCAACCCATCCTTGGTTTCAACATCTGCTATTGCTCCTCATGCTCGTGCTCCAGGAACCAAACTTACCAAGAGTAATTCTGTTAAAGATGGACAAGGTGCTTCTTTAAAGTCAAAATTGATTGAGCAAGATTTCACATATGATATTTGGGGCAATCATTTTGCAAATTTTCCCCTTCCAAATAGTGCAAATGCATCTGCTGCAATTACTGAGTTACCAAACATGTTATCATCATCCCAGGGGTCCTCACAAAGTTTTTTTGCAAGATTTGCTCCTCAAGCCCATTTGGAAAAAGCAACTATGCCGTCCTCATCTTCAAATCACTCGGATTCTGTCTGTGTTTTTCCATCTGATTGATGCAAAACTACCCATCAATCAGTTGTCTCAGCATACCTACATTCTTCTCTAATACCAAATTTTGATTATATGCCGACTTTTCCTAAAAACAGTAGCATGATGTATATGCATTCATTCCACAGGGAGTGAAATTCCTTTCCAAGGATAAATTGTACATTTTATCGCTATTTAGCTTGGTTACGATAATCCTATAATTATTTTACCTTGTTATAGTTTGTTGTAATGTATTGTAACTTAACATGATGATTCCAGTGTATACTAAGGTCTAGGGAAGACCGTGGGGCTTAGAGAAAATTTATAACCAAACCTAAATAAATTTACGATCATCCTATAATTATTTTACCTTGTTATAGTTTTTTTAATGTACTGTAACTTAACATGATAATTCCAATGTCTACTAAGGTCAAGGGAAGACCATGGGGCTTAGAGAATATATATAACCAAACCTAAATAAATAAAGAGGTTTCTCCTTAATTCCATTGTCCACCAAGGTCAAGGGAAGACCATGGGGTATATAATCAAGCCTAAATAAATAACGAGGTTGACCTTGCTTCCCTTAGTAATCAAGCAAGGTCAGTTTTGACAAATTTTCTTGTTCTCTTCTTTGCCTATAATACACTCAGTTTTTTGGATTCAGCCGTCTATTTTTCTGTCGAAATATTTTCATTTACAACTGCACTACTACCACGGATGGTCTATATTAATTCGTATATATTCAATAGGGCTTCTATTTTGTGAAATACAGACGCGAAAAATTGCTCATGTTTCTGGGTGATATTCTAATTCTTGTGATCAGGGAAGGTCCAGGACTATATTTGACGAATTAATTTCTGTTTTTCTTGTTATCAAATGCCAAAATTTGCTGATATTTCTGGGATATAATCTTTTAATCAAGGAAGGTCCAGTGAATCTGATAATAAACATCGATAACAATATATAAAAAGTTTTGTCCATACTTTTTCTAAATATACGTGTATTGTAATTATTATTGTACACAAACATATTTTGGACGAAGGTAGAAGAAATTGAGAAGGGCGGGCATAATAATCACTTCATTCACACCGATTGTAATAAAGGATCACGTTGCATGTGATGCGATGAATCAAAGGTTTAATAAATTTTGTAACCTTGGGGGAGGGTTGTATTGGATGGTAAATATTCCAAGGTTTAATAATTCTTGTGACCTTGGGAGGGTCGATGGGATAAAGGTTAGGGACTCATCAATGCAAGAAGTTTTATGTGTCTTCTAAAATTTCAGAGTATAATATATAAATCAAAGATCTTTAACAAATGCTATATCTTTTAGCAATGCCTTAATGTATTTCGAAACTATCTAAATTTCTTTTCAGTTCAGAAACCATTTTATGTTGATTATTTTTTGCTTCCTTTATCACTACCAAACTTATAATTTATAATATACAGATTTCACACTGTTATGTATAGGTGCTAAATGATCTTGGGTGTAGACATGATGATGGCAGCTTTAGAAGGGGAATTTGGAGTCTTATTTCTTGCCATGCTTTTGATGAAATAATGCATCACAATCTTAGACCAATCCAAAGCCTTTCCTAAACTTCCCTAAACAAGTTTGCTGATTCTTGTTGATACTTGATTGCTAGCTCAGGATAACATTGAAGATGAATTAAATTTCACTGCTCTCTGTTTGGTAATGAAAATCATACTTTTCAAGTTCTAATAAAATTTCACATTAATTTCTATCATTTTTCCATTTTGGTTTCATTATGATCTTGCAGCCATTGTTTTCCTTGATTGTCTTTCAATTGTCCTCTCAAGCTGCAGACAATATAAGTAAATTTGAAAGTTGCGCCCCTATGGAAAATATGGTCAACTATTCATGGCATAAAGTGTCCAATATAAAGCCTTGTTGCTAGCAGTAACCAATTTAATCACCTTGGGATGTGTGGCATAAGGAATTTTAGATGCATGATAATTACGTTCACATACACACAGATGGAGAGAAGAAAATTTTGTCTTAAAAAAATTATTTGGTGGTACAATGTACACTCAATGCTTTCATACTATCTCAATTTTTTACAGTCTCCACGTTTTATATATGATCTCTTTACCCTTAACCTCAAGATCCTATGTACCTTTGACCTTTCTTAGTCTATGACCTGTCACTTTCATTGTGACATATTCGTCGTCACTCAATGCTAGATCTAACATTTGGACATCCATCTTGACCGTCAAACCTTAATTACAGATTTTTATGTGATTGTTGTCATATTACTCTAATGTGCATCATACATCTCCTTTTGATTTATAACTTATAATCCAAGTGCACTTATTTGTGTCCGGATATTTCTTGAAAGGGTAGGGATTTTGGACCACACATTCTCTCTCAAGGAGATAGACATGTTGGGAAATGTTTGGTGGCTTATGTGTGGGAAAGTTTTTGGGTTTTGGGGATGCAAATTAGCTGAATTACGCTGCAAAACATGGGATTTCCTTGATCTCCTTAGTGTACTACACATTTGACTTTAGCTCCATGTGATGTAGTTGGGATTGTCCAATTGTTGCATTGTCTTTCCACTGCCACATCAAATATTTTCAAAAAATGAATGGGCCAACAAGCCTCAACGAGCCTTGTTGACTCTCCCTCTATTCAACTCCATTGCTTTTGCGTATGTGCTTTGTTCTTATAAAGTCACTTCAAATGAAGGGGCCAATTTGCAAGCCCAAATTCAAAAAAATGGTAGACGTCTCTCCTATACTATTGGAGGCCATGGTCCAGAATTATACCAAGTAAGAGCCAAAGCATACTCGATGCTTCGGGCTAGAGTCGAAATCGATGGGGGTATTGAAAGTACATCCTACCTTACTGGTTTGACCCATCTCCCTTGGATTTCGATCAATGACTCCCTTGCTCAGACAATAATTCCTTTCTCCTATAACATCATCATCTTTCTCTTCCTTCTAGACATCACAACTAACATTGATCAAGGTGCTATACTTCGAATCCAACTCCTCAAGGCACTGTAGAACCACATCTCATTGGCACCTCCACTTGGATTTGTTGTTGATTGCACAAGTGACCAACTCCTTGGTGCCCCAGGTTGACATTCCTATGATATTGAGATTACCGACTTTCAATAAAACAAGGATTAGGGATGAGGTGACAAATTTCCTTATGCACCTAGGCAAGATAGGTGTTTTTGCTCTTGTGGACAACGTTGCCCTCGATACAATCAACTTTCTTATGGACAACAATAGAATTACTACTTCGATAAGTCACAACAAGGGCCATTATATCCCTTCTTTATTTGCCACTCTCGGGGAGTTGATCCCTTCATTTTTTCTTGGAAGCCATCCTTGAAGTACTTGGCTCTATATCAAGGATATTTTGAAAAAAGAGGGGTCCTTGATTGTCTCAAACTCCCCAAAACTAAGAATGCCACAACACAAACCATCAACTTCACACATATAAAGGGCACCATGACCTACTACCCTGCCACCCATCTATATGAATGGTGAAATGTGTGAAAAAAATCCCTTGAAAGAAGGTGGTAAAGAGACCACATGTAAATCCCATCCCATCCCTTACCATCCCATCCAAGGAACCACACCCTTGATATCGATGGAAGTAAGAGATTTATAACGTGCATAAACCAATCATTAAGATTGAGAGGCAATCATACTCCATGCAAATGGTTCCATCAATCCCTCTAGGCTACCTAGTGCCTTTTGATCGTCACCCTCTTCCTATGACCTCGACCTGAGCCCAACACAACCCTTTCCCTCCATTAATACACCTAACCATGGATAGTTCACAAAACTTCAAAAGTTGACACTGATAATTGTAAATGTAGTATAATTGCACTCAACTGTTAAAGACAGATTCAAAAAGTGCTCTAGTGTAACTAGACTCTACGTTGACCACAAAGGTATGGTCTTGACTTGTCAAAACTGCAAAAAAGATCAAAATGTGGGTAAAACTTGACTCAAGACTTGCATTGACATTGTAGAAAATAAACAAGATTAGAAAACATGATTGTAATTTGTAAATGAACAAAACCAAGACTAAAAAACCTAACCTAACTGGACTCTGTTGAGTAGGAATTTCACATAATTTTGAGTTAAGCGGGTTGGGTTAAATGGCTTTAGGTGAGCACAATTGATCCATCTTAGTTTTAGAACACCATTTATCTCAACCAAGTGAATTACATCGAAAACTATGATATTTGCAATTACAAATGGACTAAACTATTGCATCTATAGTTTCCTTGGATGCTTCAAGTACTTACTATCATAGAGAAAAACTAGAGTTCCTTTGGAAAAATATTTAGTCTTGATGTATCAATTGTGTCAAGCCTCTTGTCTAGTCTTTTTCACAGTTTGGTGGAAATCAACCAAAAATCTAGTTCCTCTAATTGCATCAATCTTGTTAGCCATTCCATAACTAAGTCTTCCTCTATTATGTTGATAGCCTACCCAACAAACATACTAGGAACCACACATTTTGTAGGACCATTGCCTCCCACCCATAAACCCACAAGAAGGGTGTATGTTTATTCAATATTTTAGTGGTAGTTTTGTATGTTGTGAGTATTGTTGAAATCTTTTCATCCCAATCATCATGGTTTGTTAAACAAACCTTAGTCAACCCATGCTCTAAGATTTTATTAAAAGCTTTCACTGTACCATTAGCTTGGATATGATATGGACTACTCTTGTGTGTTAGCTTTTGGGGTTACTCTAGAAGTGTTTACACCATGCTTGGGGGTGCTTCATGTGATGTGGAGTGCATGGTGTGTGGATGACCCTTGGTTGTCCTATGATGGACATGCACATGTGGAGGTGGCTTGCTTTTGGATCTTCTATGGATGCATATGTGTATTTTTTCCTGTGTTGGAGACCTTTAGATAGCTTGGTGACATTCTTCATATGGACGACATGGAGGTTGGTTCCTTGCTTGTGAGGATGCATTGCTTTGGAGGAGGAGCACTTGACATTTTTGAGGAGGGTATTGAGTCCTAGATGGCACATGCACATTTGGATCACTTGCATGGAGGCTTATACTTGAGTTATGTTAGCTTAGGTTGAGGCAATGATCATGTAGGTTGAGTGGAATTAGAGGAGGACATGGCTTAGGAGGAGTGTTGGTGCTTTGGAGACTTGTGGAGGAGGACCATTGGACACATTTTGTGGAGCATTCATGGTTTGGAGACTTGCTCGTTGACAAGATCACCTTGGAGCTTGACAAGTGCCCTTTTGGAGTGTATCACTTCACATGCGTGACCCTTCTTGTTTAGGTTAAGTCGCTTGTAGTGGACTAGGTCCACTTGACATTATTGACCTCCCTTACCTCTCATATGAATAGAGGAAGGAGAATGTCTTTTCTATTAGTACATTCATCACTCACAATAGAGATGTGAGTTGTGGAGCATACCATTCTCTATCCTTGTACTATTATTTACATTACTTTCCTTGTCTTCGAGTGCTAGGGTTCTTGGGGAATTTAGGGGAAATATTAGGGTTAGAGTTTCACCCTAAGGAGGCAAATAAGACTAGGGTTTAGTAAAACCCAAGGGGAGAAAAATAATTGTTTTTTTTTTTATTTCTTGTGAGAGAAGAAGACTAGGGTTTTTTGGCATAGTGAGACCTTACCGATGTATTCTAGTTGAGGAGAAGAGAAGATACCTTGCACTTGGGGAAGATAAGTGTTGAAGGCAATGAAGACTTGCTTGTTGGAGATCTTTGATGGTGGTTAGGATTTTCTTGGTTTTTCCTATTTAGGCTTTCAAGAGCTTGAAGAATTATATTGGCTTGTGATACATTGTGAGTATGTACATGTGCTTCATTTCTACCATATATATATTAAGTTTCTAACAATCCAAAATTGTGTAATTGTATATTTGATTTTAATCTTGCATTGCCTTCTTGATTGTGTAATTTCCAACGTTTGTTCACACTGAACATAGTTACCAACTTAACGAGAACTCTACAAAGTTCTCGTTTTTTTGGGGGTCACATTTTTTATCCTGTTTTTAAAAATGGTGCTATCGGTAGCACCCCCTCTCCCCTTTTAGGTGGTTTTTTGATATAATAATAATCTATTTTTAAGGTCACGACCAAGCTAGACACCAAATTGGTGTATGAGACCCCCTCCGCCCAACAATTTTACTGGTAAAGTCTACGGAGATATACATACCCTACCCCCTTTGTATTTGAACATGTGACCTCTTAGGAGGAAACACATGTTCTTAACCATTATATATATATACTTTTTTTTTTATTTTAAATTTTTAATGAAGTTTTGTATTTTTTTTTAAATGTTTTTTAATCTAAAGTTTTAGTTTAGGGAGTTCTAGTATTTTTTTGAATATTTTTTTAATTTTAGATTTTTTTGAATTTTGACTTGTTTTTGAGCATTTTTTTTATTTTTATTTATTTTTTATTTTTAGTTTTAAGGGATTTTTTATTATTCAT
>ML779665.1:817625-841523 GCA_009831015.1 Picea engelmannii
TTTTCCTTATGCAGGGTTATATTGGCGAGGATGTCCAGACATCCTCTTCAACATCAGATGAGCCACTAGATGCTAGAGTTAATATTAGTGTTTTGTTTAAATTAATATAGTTTCATTTTATTGTCTTACTTAATTAGAATAAAATTAATTCTAACACATTCTTTAACTTGTTTTATTAAATTGTGTAATTATTGTTGTATACTATATATTTTGTAGATATTGACACATTCATTGGGGACGCTCCCCCACCATATGCCAATGAGGAGATTCCTGAGGTCGTGATGGGTCAGGGTTCTCGAGGGTAAATACTCGACGTCATGCGCCATAGGTCGGCTACTAGATTCAGGTTGGAGTTGGGCGACCAAATATGCACACTTTTGGTTGAGGTGGGAGTTCACCCTATGCTAGTGCAAGACATCAGAGAATATCCTATGCTCTTGGAGCTTTGGAGGGAGATGTTGTGCGATATGATGCATCTTATGCGTCATATTGTCGGAGCTACCAGGATACTAACAACGAGGAGGGCTACAAATGATACCCACTCTTCCTTCAGTACCTGTTTGTATAGAACCCCATCGACCGATGAGGGTGGTCGTTATCCTTCTCCACATCCTCCTCCTCCTTCACCTCACCCAGATGAGTAGGCAACACACATTCCTCCTCCTCCTCCTTCATCTCACCTAGATGAGTAGGCAACACCTATTCCTCCACTGCATGTTTCTCATCAGAGAGTCGATCAACCACTTCCTCTTGACCATCCATCATCTTCTACTACAGACTAGGCCTCCACTAATTTTGTAGATATAATTATCACATCAGTTGGACCATATATGTTATAACAATTATTTGACTATATATATATATATATATATATATATATATATTGCATTTTTTCTGTTCATGTTGATGTACTTAATTTATATGTTGATGTTGATGCGCATATTGTTAGGTCATGTTAGATATGTTTGTTAAATGTGCTTGATAGATGTGTATGTTATAACAATGTTCATTAGATTTGCATTTTTCCTATTGATCATGATGATGTACTTAATTAATTTATATGTTGATGTTGATGTGTACATTGTTAGCTCATGTTAGATATGTTTGTTAAATGTGCTTGACAAAAGTGTATGTTAAATGATTCTTGTTAGATGTGTATGATGATGATGTTAGACAATGCTTGTGTTTTTTTATATGTGATCATAATCATGATGCTGTGTTATATTATTATATTTGTGTGCTAGCTAATTAATGTCGTTTATATGTGCTAGAGGTATATATAATTAGATGATGTTAGCGAATTTAAATGTGTATTTTAGATGATGTTTATGTTTGTTATATGATTATCACCATGCTATTTATTTTTATTAAATGATATTTAGTATAGATTATATATTGGTGAACTTATATCAAAATTTTATATATTAAACATAAAGACTTAATTTAAATAAAAAATGCAAAGATATTTTTATAAATTAAAAGTTCAATATGGTTGAAACTGTAATTGTAAAATTACCATAAACATTTTTCTATTGCATAGATAGTTCATACATATTCATTATAACTAAATTCTTTTTCAAAAAACAAATTACATATGAATACATGTTATTTTCCATTGTACTATTTACTCTTTTTGAATAGACTCTTCTACACTAAAAATTGTTATTATAAAAGGTTATGATCTCCAATGATAAACATTCTATTGGCCCTAAAATTTTATGGATGCAAATCTTCTTATTGTTATTTTTTTCATTATAAAACTTTATATGGAAAAGTAGAATTTCATATTCCATTGAAAATTCAACTGGTTTGACATTTTTTAGGATTTCACAATTGGAAATACTTAGTTTTAAGTGTAAATTAAAACCTTTGCGAATCTTATCAATTATATAAAATGCCAGCTATAAAATGTTTGACGACTTTTTTCTAAAAACATGTTATTACGACTTTATCATAAAAATAATTCTCAAAATTTTATATTAAACATGCAACGACATATAAATATCTTCAAATAACAATAGAAAATTTTATTTCAATCAATCATTCCATGCGATCACAAATAATTTGAAACACAAACACACTACGCATCAGTCTAACTGCTAACCAACTAAATTTTTTCAAAGTTTTTTTTATAATTAACTTTCCATTTCCTCCATCACAAGATGAATAAAAAACAATATAATTAGCGAAATAAAGATAACAAAAAGATACAACAACAATATAAATGATGAAATAAAACACGTACATCACTCTCCGTTGTCATCACCCTGATTATCTTCCTTGCTTGACATGATAACTTGTTGTTCTCAAAGATATGTTTTGATCTAGGGTCGTGTCTTAATATGAACCACCAATCCCTATCCAACACATCTGGGTAAACAAACACTTGGTTGCAGTGTTTTGGGAAAACATAAGTATCCTTAGACTCATCACACATATTTCTAGAATTGATACATATCATCCTACTATCGTGTTCCTTTACATTATTCTAAGCAAAGGTGTCCCACCACTTGCACCTAAAAATAACACATTGGAAAGAAGATAAGTCCACTCGCATGGTCTCTTGTATCTTTCCAACGTAACCTAACTTCCCCCGTATTAGGTTTTGATCGCAGTGGCTAGCACAACTAGATTGGTCGAAATCAACTTCCACTCCACAGTCTTGTGTCATGTGTCCATCATCGACATCCTCTATGCGAAAATGATGTCCATATGCCCACATAGATTGGAACAAATGCACCTATAAAAAAGTGAAAAAATCAGTGTTATGTGTCTAATAACCTGACCAATAAAATATAAAATATAGATGTTACAATTCAAAGGTGCATTATGAAGTTAAAAATATACACAAAGAGATTATTACCAAGTTGCTGCACCCAATCCCTATGTTTAGTGCATCCTCTTCAACACATGGGTAACGACCAGATGCACCATATTTATCTCTGACTTGGTCAAAACCCAATTGTTCGGGTATATCATTGGCATATTTTCTTTTAAATGATTAGGATAAGGCATGTTTCTACCATTCAACCATTTGAATTCTTTCCTGTCACTGTCCCATTTCCTCCTCTTCTGTTCATACAATGCGACCCACGATTGTGTTGCCTTCGAATTGTAAAGAATGAATTTATTGATGGAATCAATTTACGAATTCGCTGATGTATATATTCATGAAATCAAAACCACATATAGTACATATGAGATCAAATTATACATTATGAAGTTCAGTGTGAATAGTTACTGTGTAGAAATTTGACAAAGGATAAGTCACTTGATGTACTCACTAGCATAATAGAAAGATTCATATGATATGTACCTCTTTTCCATAGACCCCTCGGGTTTTTCCCTTTGTCGAAAAAATCCTTTAAATTTATTCATGTACCTCTCTAAGAAGGGCATCCAATGACAAGAGACCACTCAAAATAATTCAACCTCATCTACTAGGTGAATTAGAATATGAACCTGCAAGTCCATGAAACTTGTCGACATTTCCTTCTCAAACATACAAACAATCTCAACTATCTCTTGATGCCACCATGGAATGCTAGCCATATGAATCTCCTTTGATGTGATCCAACATTCAAATGTAGATAATTTATATATGGCATGTCGTAGGTCCTGGGGGAAGTCATGGTTCATACACCCATGCACGAGCAGAGGATAATGAGACTACAAAGTGAACACATACAAAATTAATTCTGTTTGATCCCATGGCATAAAAATTAAAACAAATAATACAATCATGTTTTTGAAATATGTACTCTTAGAAGGTTCAAATGGTCATGTGATTTCAATCCCAAAAAATGGTCATCCACAGTGAAGCTATGTTGCAGTGAAGACCCATATAATCAAGGCACCTTCACACCCAATATAACTTCCTTTGCCAAAGAAAGATCATCTTTCTTCAAAATCCATTGGACATCACCTTCTTTGAAAGTCCAAGAGGGACCAACCTCTCCTCTACTTTCTTGTCTTGGCCAATGTTTCTTTTTACTTTTTGAAGAAATAAGATCTCTCCTAAGAACCAATGTGTCACTTTATTTTGAGGATACGAGCCTCCATAAATAATATGAAACATTTGTAAATATATTCATGGGATCTAGTAAGTGGGGAATCTTAAGATGCTCCCAATATGGGAGCTCATAAAAGACATATTTCCTTTTTATCCCAATGGTCAATTTCTCAACGTAGGTGTAGAATAATTTTGGATCAACGAACATAGCATCCCCATTTGAATCAAACATTTCTTTAATCTCCTTATTCTTCTCTCTCTCATATTCTCTAAGCCATTCTACTGGTGTCATTATTGCATGCCTTTGGGTTCTCTTTGGATTACCATTGAAAGCGGATGTTGCTCTTCTATAAGGGTGTTGTTCTGGGAGGAATACCTTGGAGCAATCATACACTAGCTTTCATAGGTAGTTGTACCACCTAGACTTCAGAGAAGGTCCACAAAATTTACATCCATGATACCCATTTGTTACAAGACCCACAAAATTATTAATGTATACAAAGCACGTTAGCGTTGAAGATCAAAAAAATCGCAAGAAATTAAATATGCCAAAAAATATTGTTACATATATACACAATTCAATAAAGATGTAATTTACCAAAGAAAACTCCTAAGCTTGGATAATTATGTGTGGTGTAAGCACATATGCCATACAACGTAAAAATCCTCTCTTTTGCGATGAGTCTTGATACATCCTATACATGTATCCCTTCCCATAATTCCTTCAATTCATCTACCAATGGTTGTTGGTAGACATCAATATTCTCCACTTGTCTTCTACTAGGGAGTATAAGAGCCAACATAATATGTTCATTATTCACGGAAAACCATGGGGGGATATTGCTATTGATCACTACTACATGCAAAACAAAATAGTTGGTGTTTTGGAGGGAATATGGGTGAACGCCATCCATGGCTATGTTGAGTCATAGAATTCGTACTTCATCTTTAAATTTTTTGGGCTATGTATCCTCTATATGCTTCATGGCTATTGAATCTGTTGGGATTCTCATAACTCCCTACTCACTTATGTGTGGGGCATGCCATCCCTGCAACATAGCTAATTCTTTGCAATGAAAGAGCCTTTGAATTTTTGGGATTATAGGCATGTGCCTCAATATCTTATGAGGAGGGCCATGTGATTTACCCTTTTTATTTTATTTATGGTACCTGTCATGTCCACATTTCAAACATATCTCTTTGTCTGCATATTCTCCTTTATATAAAATACAATCATTCAGACATTCATGATATGATATGTACTCAACACCCAACATTTTCAACCTCTGCTTTGCCTCTTCGCAGCTACCGAGCAAGACATTATCACTCAGAATAACCTTATATTTGAATAACCTATAGTTAGTGGGAAATATAAATGTACAATGCCATTTAAAGTTCATAAAATCAACCGTTTTTAATGTTGATTGTGTGACAATATTTATCAAATATAAGGGACTTGATAGTCAGTTACCTCAATATTTATGAGAAACACGTGTTTGATATGCCAAAATTTGCTTTCAAGTTGTACAGTAAGGTTGTTGTCCCCAATTGGGTAGACTTTGACCAGGTAGGTCCAAAGAGAGGGGTGGTGAAAGCAGATTTCAGGCTTTCAAAAAAGGTATCAGTGATATGAGCATCATCCCCCAGCTAATCGTTCTAGAATGCATCTAACAACATTGTCTCCATGGAAGGCGTATCCTGTAAATAATCACCCATACCAACCTCTATTTGATTGACTCCATTGCCAACTTGTTAAGAACTATTATAGTTGTAGTCATACCTAATTGGTTAATCTGAAAGTAGTGAGAATTGAATAGGTGGTTGATTCAACCATTCTTGGTACGCTTCCTCTCCGAGTTGTAATATTATTGCAACCTTCTCTAGATTTGACATTGTAGTGGGGTGCAACGAAAGATCATAGGTAGGTCTTTCATCATCAAAATCCTAATTTCAAAAATATTGAACATTAGTACATCAATGATATTAGTAAGTGCAATGCAATTGGTTTGTTCAAATTACATTATACCAAACAATTATTACAATCATTGACCCATGATTGCAGCTAGAAGATGGCATGTTACAATTGGCAGGGTAAAGAAGATGTCCATTTTCATCTACCAACTACTAATAAGAGATTTTGACGTTTTTGAGCTGGTGGAATATTTTCTGCATCTGAGCTTGATTATGAATCAAGATCTTGCAAATTTTGATACATTTTTATTCAAATTGACATGGATAAAAAAATAAATACAATTAGATAATCGAAATATAAATAAAATCCGAACTTACTGGAGATGGAAAGGGAGAACTCCGCGATGGAATTTGAGCAATATGGAACGGGTTGGAATTTGAAGAATTGGCCATTTGATATTATGATCTTTTCTCCCTACAATTGAGCAAAATCAACAATAATTTTTTAAGAATAATACGAATTTAAGAGGAAAATGTATACTTTGAAGTAATACAAGTCAGGTGGATGCTGATTGATTGGGTTGGTTTTCATTGATGTCAACCTTTGAAACAAGTCCAATAGTGAATTCTGGTAGCCCTAGTGGTGTGGGTTAGGAACCCATGTTTGTTTGATAAATAATGTAATGAAGATCAATGAATTTCCAGGTGAGACTATTCTATATGGATAATACATGTCGTGACATTTCCGGTGATATGTGGTACGTCACATAACTCCTCACGGTTAGGGAGATATGTCCTTGTAAAGTTGAAGAACCCTTTAGAGTATTCTGGAATCCCATAGAAGGTCAACAAGAAGTCAAAATCTTCTAGAAAGTCCTAAATAAGTTTCCCTAGTCAAAGTGGTTGCAAAATAAGTTAATTCAATAATAACGCAGTTGTAACATGAAGGGTAAAGAACTTATGAGTTGACTAATTAAGGAATAGTTGGTTGTACTAAGAAGGTGGTTAACCCTAGAAGATGGAGAAAGGGGTAAAACAATTTCCAGGAAACTTCTAGAGGAAGGCACTTGGAAAAGTATAAATAAGAAAGAAAGGGATTCCTATTAGCACCTATTGAGATTAATTGAATATATCTATTGTGAAATGTTATGGGTAGGTACTATTGACAAATCTGAAGCAGTGAGTCTGAGGCAACAGAGTTCAACGAAGAGAGAAGTTGTAGGAGCCGAAGGGTCGATACTTTTGTTATTGATATAGGGTTTTACTAAAGACATCGATGAGTTTAAAAACTGTAAAGATGCAAACATTCGTAGGCTATAGTAGGACAAAGCACAAACATCCACGAGCTTACTAAAGAAAAGTCATGGATCTGTTGCCAAGATGAAGAGAAGGAAGATCATATTCAATATTAGTGACAAGTTGCAGAGATGTGAAGTGGCTATAGGAAGGTATGACAATGAGAATATACAACATAGCTATCTACAATAATAAAATGTATGTTATATGCTTGTTGCAATTGGCCTTTGGTGATGGCTTAGGGTTTTGTCATGGGAGATTGAGCATGTTCCCTTGAGGGACTATTGGCTGGTTGGTACAATTTGTATAAGACAAATATACATAGATACATTGCTATTGTATTAGTTGTTTGTGTTGATTAAGATTAGTTGTCATTGATGTCAACCCTTGAAGAAAGTACGATAGCACAAAGGTTTGGGTAATGGACCCAAGTTTGTTTGATGTAAATATGACTCATTATTTTCTTGTCATGGTTGATAATAATTACAGATGGATGAACTCCAAAGTGGCCCCCTTATGGTGAAATCCGTCACGGGAAGACGCTTTGCGGATTGAGTTATCCTAGAAGTATGGTTAGAGAACCCATGCTTATTTGTGGAATAATGAGATGAAGGTCAATGAATTTTTTAGTGAAACTATCCTAGATGGATAGTGCTTGTCATTCCATTTCCGGTGGTATGTGGAACGTCACATAACTCCTCACGGTTAAAGAGTTATGGCCATGAGAAGTTGGAGAACCCAGGGTTGGGTAATGGACACAAGTTTGTTTGATGGATAATGGTGTGAGTTTTTATATATTTGTAGGTAATAATATTCTATATGGATGGTACATGTCATTCCATTTCTAGTGGTATGTTGAACGTCACATAACTCCTCACAGTTTGAGAGTTATGGCCTTACGAAGTTGGAGGACCCTCTTATGTCATCTAGAAGCCCCAAAAGGTCAAAGTAGTCAAAGTGGTTTAAGAGATTCTAGAAGGTAAATAATAAATTGAAGTGATGAGTGTACTATAATTCAAAGTGAATAAAAAATAAATTATATAAATAATAAATTTAATGGAGAAATTAGAAGTGGGTTAACCGTAAAATAAAGAAAGTGGGCAAAGTGACCTAGAAGATGTTTTTAAGGAAGCTACTTGGAGAGTATAAATAAGAGGCAAGGATCTCTCATTTAAGACAAACTTGAGCATATTGAATACCTATATGTGTATGAGATAACCAAAGTATATCTAAGCTGAATTTCTGAGGGAAGGTGAAGAAAATAAGGTCGGAATTCAAGGAAGGATAAATTCTTTTGATGATGCTTTCTAAGGTATGTTATTTACAGGTCATCTCACCATTTTCGCAATAATTTTTTTTCTAGAATGATTCAGACCATGAAATTTTTATTTCATTGAGGAAACATATCCAAGTATATGTGGTAACAAATTCAGCTTGTGGGTCATTGTATTGTTGGAGTTACACTCCGTGGAAAATAGGGTTTGTGGCTAGTCCTGAAACTAGTCAAAAACAGGTGTTTCGGGTAAAAACGTCATAAATTATTCATAAAAGATCCAAATTCAGTAAGACCAAAGGTGTTGGTTAGAGTACAGTCTATAGTATTCTATGTAATATTTTTATATCGATTCAACAAACATTCTGTGTGGGGCACGCTCTACAAGGTCACTCTCTAGAATAATCCAGAATTCAACAAGGTATGCCATTTTTGCTATAAATTATTTTATGAGAGGTTCCAGGTAGTGAAACCTGGAGGAATTGCATAAAAAACACTGAAGAAAATCGTGTATTAGTTTCATATATTTATTCATTACAGGTACAAAGTTATGATTATTCCAAGTTAGGGTTGTTGACTAATAAAAAACTAGTCATGCGAAACTAAAGAAAAGTTTGATGAAAATGCTAGTCTCTTGTTGTTAAAGTTAAGGAAGCTTTGCAGGTATGTGATCATATACACCAGGTATATTATAGAGTTACAAATTAGATTTGGATGATGAAATTTATGAGGGAATTTGGTTGAGGTACAAGTTGGGTACATGGTTGAGACAAGTAGTTGATGAGTTGGCACATACATGAGGTGTATAGTTGATGATGTTGGTACATATTGATGAGTCATAGTTGATGAGTACTTGACACATGATTGATACATACTTGGTTTCATTTRTTTATGGTATAGGTTGATTACATATTGTTTGGTASAGGTTGGTGCATGATTGATGCACTTGTTTATGGTAGAGGTTGGTGCATGGTTGATGCACTTGTTTATGGTACAKGTTGATTAYAGGTTGAGGTACAGGTTGATGCATGGTTTATGAACCTGTTTATGGTACATGTTGATTACAGGTTGAGGTACAGGTTGATGCATGGTTCAGGTTTATTGGTACAGGTTTACATCAGTATATCTCACAATGATAGTGTGATAGTGGTTCCATCATTCTACTTCTACTTCAGGGAGGTTGGACGGGGCAAGGAAAAGTGGTTGTAGCCACCTTCTGGCTGTAGCTGGATAACATAAGGGGTTGTAGCCAGAGAATTGGGGAGTTGGAGCTTCCCTCAGATTGTAGCATGAGAAACTAGGAGGTTGGAGCCTCCTTCCAGTTGCAGCTGGAAAACAAAAGAAGTTGGTGCTTCCAATGAATGTAATTCTTCAAGACATATAAGAAAAATCATTCCGTGGTTTTCTCCTGATTTGGGTTTCCATGTAAAACGCTGGTGTATCGTGTATGTGTGTGATTGTTCATTTCTTGTTGCTCATTATTGGATAATAATTCTACATTGATATAACACTTGGATTATTTGGAGAAAAAGGATTATAATTATGCTATTACTGATTCACCCCCCCTCTCAGTAATCCAACAATTGGTTTCAGAGTAGGTTCCTTCAGTAATCAGTTTAATCACTGAAAGGTAGATCATGGAGAGTACCAACTTGTATAAAAATGGAATACCATAGTTTGATGGACATAAGTATGCTTTTTGGAGCATAAGGATGAAGACATATATACAGGCACATGGATTTCAAGTTTAACAATCAATTGTAGATGGATACACAACACCAACAGTTCCACCAACAAATGAAAAAGTAGTGAAACTCGGTGAGAATAATTCCAAAGCCAAAAATGCACTTTTGAATGGTCTCAGTGATACAATATTCACCAAAGTTGCACATTGTAAATCCGCTAAAGAGATTTGGGACAAGCTTCAAAATATTTATGAAGGAGATACAAAAGTCAAAGCAACAAAGCCTCAAACTTACAGAGGTCAGTTCGAACAATTAAAAATGAAGGAATATGAGAATATTGCAGCTTACTTCTTACGACTTGATGAAACAATGAATGCAATCATAGGGTTGGGAGAAGAAATTGAAGAATATGTAATTGTTCAAAAGGTACTAAGATCTCTTTCTATGAGATTTAACCCTAAGATATCAGCACTAGAAGAAAGATCGGATCTAAACTCAATAAGCATGGACAAACTGCATGGAATCTTCACAACATATGAAATGAGAACTGAACAGGAAAATCCATATGTAAAAGAAACAACCTTCAAAGCATCCAAAAGATCAAAGCAAAAGAAAAAACAACAAGAAGAATATAGCAACAACAGTGACATCTTGGAAGGTGATGAAAAAGTGGCCAACTTCGTCAAAAGACTGAACAAGGGAACCAACAATAGGTATAGAGGTAAGCTTCCTTTAATTTGTTTTAATTGTGATGGTATTGGTCATTTTGATAACAAATGTCCTCATAAGAAAAAGAGAAATGATGAAGGTTACTCAAAAGGAAAACACTCATACAAAGGCATAAGAACTACAAAGAATGTTTTCAAGAAAATCTTATGCACCAAAGAAGATATCTCATCATCAGATGAAGATGAAGTCAGTGACAGTGAGATAGGAAGAGTTCTATTCATGGAAGTAAAAGACTCTGACAAAGAAGACACCGAAGAAGAATATGAAGAAGCCGAAGAAGAATATGAAGAAGTTGAAGAGGCAAAAGTTGACTATCGAGAAGAATTAATGTGTGCCATAGAAGTTATCAGAAGAGAAAAGAAGAAAAACAAGAAACTACAAGCATAACTAGACAAGAAAAAAGACACTCGAGAACTAGAACAAATGATCCCAAAATTGAAGGTTTAAATAGAAGAAGATAAAAGAATTGAAGAAGCACTCAAAGAAAAGCTAGAAGAAAAGGACAAGATAATTGGAAACTTGGAAGCATAGATTGTCACACTAAGAAAGGATATTCAAAATAAAAATATGAAGAATAGCTCAAAAGTTTTGGATGACATTATCAGCAGTTAAAAATCTCATCTTGACAAGACCGGATTTGGATACAATCAGATAGAAAAGGGATCAAGCTCCAAAAAAACAGAGCAAGAAACATATCCAAAAAGCTATGCAGAAACAATCAAAGGGGATAGAAGGATATACAAGGAAGATTACAGGGATACTCCTCCACCGAGAAGAGTCATATTTCAGAATCAACAACCAATAGATAGGCTTCAAGAAGACGAATGATTCATAAGAGAACCTCCCTTCAAAATATTCTCAACTCCCATGTATCAAACTATATTTTTTGGTTTATGTTATGCATGAAATAATTTTGGACATAAAGCTGTGAATTGCAGAGCTAACAATAGGAACAATAACAACTTTGAGAGTCACACACAAAGGGGTTATTCAAGAAGACCTAGTGAAACACAGAGAAGAAGTTACAACATGTTTGAATCTTTGAGCACTGAAGTGGAATGTTACAAATGTAACAATTTTGGACACGTGGCCAAAGATTGTAGAATGACAGTTACTCCTAAAGAACCTCAACAGAATAACAACAGTCATAGAAAAGAACCTCAGAAAACGACATGAATAAGAAAACAAGATCAGTATAGCAATGAAGAATGCACAATCGCTCTACAAGCTAAGCTGAAGAAACACGGTTGGTATGTTGACAGTGGGTGTTCAAAACACATGACAGGTGATAGAGACACGTTTCTTACATTATGAAAGGAAAGAGATGGATAAGTCTCCTTCGGAAATGATGATTCAACCAAAATCTTTGGAAAATGCATAGTCCGAATTGGGAACAAGAATGAAAAGGAAGAAAATGTTCTACTAGTAGAAGATATGAAACATAATCTTCTAAGTGTGAGTCGAATGTGTGACCAAGGTCATAAAGTTACTTTTGATTCACAAAAGTGTGAGATAATAAAAGAAGGTAAAGAGAAATTGGTCGCTACAGCTGCAAGAACTTCAAGCAACATATATGTGTTAAGTGAAATTGGAAATTAAAAGTGTTGTCTAGGAAAGGAATATGAAATTTGGCTATGGCACATAAGAATGGGTCACATACATTTTGATAACCTTGTCAAAGTCAGCAAAAGAGAAGGAGTCAAAGAAATTCCCCAGATCACGAAACCAACCAACACTTTATGCAAGCATTGTTAACAAGGAAAGCAAACAAAGACCATGTTTAAATCAAAGGAATATTCAACGACAAGACCACTGGAAATTGTGCATACTGATCTAGTTGGACCAACTAGAACAAAGGACTTAAAAGGTGAGAAATACTTTATGTTATTAGTTGATGATTATACAAGAATGACTGCAGTTTGCTTTCTCAAGAATAAGTCAGAATCTTTTGAAAACTTCAAGATCTACAAGGAAATGGTTGAAAATGAAATGGATTAAAAAATCAAATGCTTGAGATCTGATAATGGAGGAGAGTTCACCTCAAAGGAATTTAAGGACTACTGCAACAATCATGGAATACAAATACAATTCTCTGTTGCTATTACACCTCAACAGAATGAAGTTTTTGAAAGAAAGAACAGAACAATATAAGAAATGGCTCGAACAATGCTAATGGATTCAAAATTGACATATATTTTTTGGACACAGGCAGTGCATACAACAATTCACATTCAAAACAGAGTAATGCTCAGAAACAACACTAAAAGAAATCCTTACGAACTATGGAAAGGAATACCAACAAATGCAAAGCACTTCAGAGTTTTTGGAAGCAAATGCTATATGAAAAGAGAAGATGGCGGAATGGGAAAGTTTGACTCTCGCATGGACAAAGGAGTACTTGTTGGTTACTGAAGTATAAGGAAAGCATACAAGTGTTACAATCTAAGATTGAACAAAGTTTTGGAAAGCATCAACGTGACAATTGATGAAACATGAAGACCAAAACCAAAGGAAGAAGAAAATAAATCAATGAAACAACCCTTAGAAGAAGAAACATAAGATGAAAAAGAAGTAGAAAAATAAGATGAAGAGAATCTGACAGAAGAAGAAGAGGAAGTTCAGCAAGTGCCTCCAAAGACACCCAATAGGCGAGTATAGAAGAAACATCATTCAAAACAGATTATCAGAAACAAATAGAAAGGTGTTGAGACTAGAAGAATAATCTATTCACCAGAACAAACACACCTATTACTCTCATCTACAATTGAACCAAACTATTTTGAAGAAGCCAACAAGGATGAATTTTGGAAAAAGGCCATGGATGAAGAATTGGATCAAATAGAGAAAAATGACACTTGGGAACTGGTTCCAAGACCAAATAATAAAAATGTGATCAACACAAAGTGGGTCTTCAAGAATAAATTGAATGAAGATGGACAAGTTACAAGGAACAAAGCTAGATTGGTATGTAAAGGATATGCATAGGTTGAAGCAATCGACTTTGAAGAGACATTTTCCCCAGTTGCCAAAATGGAAGAAATCCGTTTGCTTTTAGCTTATGCATGCTCAAAAAATATTAAAATGTATCAAATGGACGTAAAATCATCTTTTTAGAGAACGTAGATTATGTGTGTAAACGAAAGAAGGCCTTGTATGGTCTAAAACATGCTCCTAGAGCATGGTACTCTAGACCGGATAAGTATCTGCAACATACAGGGTTCAGAAAAGGAAGTGTAGACATCAACCTCTACATCAAGGTAAGTCAAGGTAATATTTTATTAATTGAAGTTTATGTCGATGATATTATTTTTGGTAGTGATGATGACAGGTTAAGCCAGAAATTTGCAAAAGATATGCAGAATGAATTTAAAATGTTGTTACTTGGAGAACTATCCTTATTTCTAGGACTTCAGATATGTCAGAGAAACCAAGGAATTTTTATTTCTCAAACCAAGTATATCAAAGAAATGCTAAAGAGGTTTGGAATGGAAGATTACAAATCAATTATCACTTCCATGCAAACCATTTGGAAGTTGAGAAAAGATGATGATTCGAAGTCTACAGATTAGAGGCAATACAGGTCAGTGATTGGAAACCTACTATATGTGACAACATCAAGACCATATGTAATGCAGACAGTCAGAAAAGTGGCACGATTTCAAGCAACACCGAATGAATCACATGCATTAGCAGTAAAGAGGATTTTCAGATATCTCAAAGGAGCATAAGAGTTTGGATTATGGTATCCAAAAGGAAATGATCTATCACTTGTTGCCTACACAGATGTAGATTGGGAAGGTTGTATTGATGATCGATGAAGCACCAGTGGATCAACATTCTACTTGGGTGAGTGTTTAGTATTATGGCTAAGCAAGAAACAATCATCAATATCCTTATCTACAACCGAGGCAGAGTATATTGCAGCAACATCATGTTGTACACAATTTCTTTGGATGAAACAAACTTTGACAGATATACAGGTTGAGTATGATAAGCCCATTCCAATCTATTGTGATAATACAAGTGCCATCGATATCTCAAATAACCCGGTGATGCACTCCAAGACGAAGAACATTCCAATCAAGTATCACTTTCTACGGGAGTAGGTTGCAAAAAAGAACATCAAAGTTGAGTATTTGGACACAAAAGAACAAGTGGCGGACATCTTTACAAAAACACTTCCATGGGAAGCCTTTCAATATATTCGCTAGAGACTTGGAGTTATTTCTACTCCAAAATGAATGCTTATCCTTTATGTCTTATATGTACATAGGGAAGCACCATAAGAGGACAATCCAGTCAGGGGGAGCAACCCTGAATGGAAACATATCTTTGCCATTGATGACAAAGGGGGAGATATTTATCAGATGCAGAGGACAGAGGCATGGTTCCAGGGGGAGCATGAGTGATATGATTTCAGTATTGCATCAGAGTGTTTCCATCAGTGCCAATGGGGAGATTGTTGATTAAGGCTAGTTGTCATTGATGTCAACCCTTGAAGAAAGATCGATAGCACAAAGGTTTGGGTAATGGACCCAAGTTTGTTTGATGTAAAGATAACTCATTATTTTCTTGTCATGGTTGATAAGAAGTATAGATGGATGAACTCCAAAGTGGCCCCCTTAGGTGAAAGCCCTCACGGGAAGATGCTTTGCAGATTGAGTTATCCTAGAAGTATGGTTATAGAAACCATGATTATTTGTGGAGTAATGAGATGAAGTTCACTAAATTTTTCAGTGAAACTATCCTAGATGGATAGTTCTTGTCATGCCATTTTCGGTGGTATGTGGAATGTCACATAACTCCTCACGGTTAGAGAGTTATTGCCATGAGAAGTTGGAGAACCCAAGGTTGGGTAATGGAACCAAGTTTGTTTGATGAATAATGGTATGGGTTTTGATATATTTGCAGGTAATACTATTCTATATGGATGGTACATGTCATTCCATTTTTGGTGGTATGTGGAATTTCACATAGCTCCTCACAGTTTGAGAGTTATGGCCTTATGAAGTTGGAGGACCCTCTTATGTCATCTAGAAGCCCCAAAAGGTAAAAGTAGTCAAAGTGGTTTAAGAGATTTTAGAAGGTAAATAATAAATTGAAGTGATGAGTGTACTATAATTCAAAGTGAATAAAAAATAAATTATTTAAATAATAAATTTAATGGAGAAATTAGAAGTGGGTTAACCCTAAAATAAGGAAAGTGGGCAAAGTGACCTAGAAGATGTTTTTAAGGAAGCTACTTGGAGAGTATAAATAAGAGGCAAGGCTCTCTCATTTAAGAAAAAAATGAGGATATTGAATAACTCTAGGTGTTTGAGGTAACCAAAGTATATCTAAGCCTAATTTCTGAGGGAAGGTGAAGAAAAGAAGGTCGAAATTCAAGGAAGGATAAATTCTTTTGATGATGCTTTCTAAGGTATGTTATTTACAGTTCATCTCACCATTTTCGCAATAATTATTTTTCTAGAATGATTCAGACTGTGAAATTTCTATGCCATTGAGGAAACATATCCAAGTATATGTGGTAACAAATTCATCTTGTGGGTCGTTTTATTTTTGGAGTTACACTCCGTGGAAAACAGGGTTTGTGGCTAGTCCCGAAACTAGTCAAAAACAAGTGTTTCGGGTAAAAACATCATAACTTCTTCATAACAGATCAAAATTTAGTAAGACCAAATGTGTTGGTTAGAGTACAGTCTATGGTATGCTGTGTAATAGTTTCATATTGATTCAACAAATATTCCATGCGAGGCATGCTCTACAAGGTCGCTCTCTAGAATAATCCAGAATTCAACAAGGTATGCCATTTTTTCTATAAATTATTTTCTGAGAGGTTCCGAGTAGTGAAACCTAGAGGAATTGCATAAAACACACTGAAGAATATTGTGTATCATTTTCGTATCTTTATTCATTACATGTACAAAGTTATGATTATTCCAATTTAGGGTTGTTGACTAATAAAAAACTAGTCATGTGAGACTAAAGAAAAGTTTGATGAAAATGCTAGTCGCTTGTTGTTAAAGTTAAGGAAGGTTTGCAGGTATGTGATCATATACACCAGGTCTATTACAGATTTTCAAATTAGATTTGGATGATGAAATCGATGAGGGAATTTGGTTGAGGTAAAAGTTGGGTACATGGTTGAGACAAGTAGTTGATGAGTTGGCACATACATGAGGTGTATAGTTGATGATGTTCAAACATATTGATGAGTCATAGTTGATGAGTACTTGAAACATGATTGGTACATACTTGGTACATGGTTGGTTTCACTTGTTTATGGTACATGTTTATTACAGATTGTTTGGTACAGGTTGGTGCATGGTTGATGCAATTGTTTATGGTAGAGGTTGGTGCATGGTTGATGCACTTGTTTATGGTACAGGTTGATTACAGGTTGAAGTACAGGTTGATGCATGGATGATGCACTTGTTTACGATATAGGTTGATTACAGGTTGAGGTACATGTTGATGCATGGTTGATGCATGGTTCAGGTTTATTGGTACAGGTTTACAACAATATATGTCACAGTGATAGTGTGACAGTGGTTCCATAATTCTACTTCCACTTCAGGGCAGTTGGATGGGGAAAGGACATGTGGTTGTAGCCACCTTCCGATTGTAGCTGGAGAACATAGGGGGTTGTAGCCTCCTTCTGGTTGTAGCTAGAGAATTGGGGAGCTAGAGCTTCCCTTAGGTTGTAGCATGAGAAACTAAGAGGTTGGAGCCTCCTTCTAGTTGCAGTTGGAAAACAAAGGAAGTTGGTGCTTCCAATGAATGTAATTCTTCAAGACATATAAGAAAAATCATTCCGTGGTTTTCTCCCGATTTGGGTTTCCACGTAAAACATTGGTGTACTGTGTATGTGTGTGATTTTTCATTTCTTATTGCTCATTATTGGATAATAATTCTACATTGATATAACACTTGGATTATTTGGAAAAAAAGGATTATAATTACGCTATTACTGATTCACCCCCCCTCTCAATAATCCAACAGTTTGTTGTTGAAACACCTCATTGGGCATCTTGTTAAGAAATATCTTGTATTATTTGGAGCATGTTTGAGGGTTTATGATTGAGACACATTGTTGGAGCTATCAATACAAATTGTGAATGTATAGCAGTGATGGTTTGAAGTATGGTTGATGTGATGGTTTCCTATCTTAACTTATGCTTATTGGATCATATATGTGAAACATACTTGTGATCCCAGTACAAGCTTTGTGCTATATATACTTGAGTCTTTTGATAAGAGTTATGTGAGATCATATCTGGTTACAGTGACAGAGTTTCAACATCATACTTCACAGTGACAGTTTGACAGAAACAAAAAGTGACAGTGAAACTGGGAGAGGTGGTGGTAGTCTGCAAGTTGCAGAGAAAAGAGATGTGGACATCCACGAGTTGCAGTATAGAGAGTTGCGAACATCCACATGTTTCAAAACAAACAGGTTACAGATCTATAGAAAAGTTTTGAAGAAGAAGAATTGGGTCAGTGACAATGAAAGAACAGTGATAGTTACATAGCTGCAACAATAATAGTGACATAGTTGTGGCAGTAACAATGAAAATTTTTCTACATTTGGAATTTATACTTCAGGGCAGTTGGATAGGTGGTTGTAGACACCTTCCAGTTGTAGTTGAAAAACTAGGGGGCTGTAGCCTCCTTCTAGTTGGAGTCAGAAAATTGGGAGTTGGAGCTTCCCTTATGTTGTAGCCTGAGAAACTAGGGGGTAGGAGATTCCTTCTAGTTGAAGATGGAGAAAAAATGAATTTGGAGCTTCCAATGAATATATTTCTTTGACATATAAGCAAAATCATTTTGTGGTTTTCTCCCACATTGGGTTTCCACGTAAAAATACTGGTGTACTATGTATTGTGTTGATGTGTATGATTGTTCACTATTCATTTATATTGCATATGTTGAATGATATTGATAAACTACTTATAAGTTGAATAATACACACTATGTTTAAAATATTAAAAGTGGAATAAATTTCTCATTACTGATTTAGCCCTCCACTAATCCAACAATTGGTATCCAAGCGAGTCCTTCAAGAAACATTATAACCATTGTAAGGAGATCATGGATTACTCAAAGATTGGGATACCACAATTTGATGGGGAATATTATGCCTTCTAGAGAAGAAGAATGGCGACACACATACATGCACTAGGATTTGATGTTTGGCGATCAATAATAGATGGATACAAAGCACCAACCACTCCTCCAACAGATAAAGACTGAAAGAAACTTGAAGAAAAAAAATTCAAAATCCACAAGTTAACTTTTGAATGGTCTGACTAAATCAATATACACCAAGGTTATGCATTGTGATTCCATGAAAAAAATCTAGGACAAAATGAAGAATATTTATGAAGGAGATGAGAAAGTCAAGGAAGCCAAACTTCAATTTTTCAGAACAAAGTTTGAACAATTGAAGATGAATGAAGATGAAGACATAACAACCTACTTTCTATGATTCAATGAAGTGGTAAAAAATATCAAAGGCCGAGGTTATGAGAAAAAGGAACATGTTGTTGTTAAAATGGTATTGAGATCCCTACCAATGAGGTTTGACTCAAAGATTTTAGCATTAGAGGAGAGAGTGGACCTAGCTACAATGACCATGGATGAGTTGCATGTCAAACTCACAACTTATGAGATGAGAACAAAGCAA
This sequence comes from Picea engelmannii, assembly GCA_009831015.1. Taxonomy (NCBI): domain Eukaryota; kingdom Viridiplantae; phylum Streptophyta; class Pinopsida; order Pinales; family Pinaceae; genus Picea; species Picea engelmannii. The sequence continues at coordinate 837,218 of ML779665.1, forward strand.
GACAATCTAGTCACAAAGGAAGAAATATTCAAGGCATCTAAAAGGAAAAATCAAAAGAACAAGCAAGAGGCAAAGTCAAAAAGTAGCAAGAATGACATTTTAGAAGACGATGAAGAAGTAACCAACTTTGTCAGAAGGTTAAAGATGGGAACCGAAAAATATAAAGGTAATCTTGATTTGTTTTAATTTTGATGGTGTTAGTCATTTTTCTCATAAATTTCCTCATAAGAAAAAGAAAAGAAACGAAGAAGATGAACCTAAAAGGAAAAAATACAAAAAGACAAAAGAAACAAAAATAATTTTTTCAAGAAAAGCCTTTGCACCAAGGAGGACAACTCCTCATAAAAAAAAAATATAAGGAAATGAAAGAGAGACAAAAAGAGTATTGTTCATGGAAGTAGAAGACTCCAAAGAAGAAGGCTCCAAAGACGAATATGAATATGCATAAGCCGATTACAAAGAAGAATTATTGAGTGCCATAGAAGTCATAAACAGAGAAAAGAAGAAAAAAAAGTCACTCGAAGAAAAACTAAAAGGGAAGGATGGATTGTAGAATTACAACTTCTAAGAACTAGAGAATATGATCACAAAATTAAAAATCCAGGTAGAAGAATACAAAATAATTGAAGAATCTCTAGGAGGGAATTTAGAAGAAAGAGACAGGATCATTGGAAATTTGGAAGCATAGATTGTCACTTTGAGAAAATAACTTCAGAAGAAAGACATGCAGCATAAAAACTCTAAATTTTTGAATGATATTATTAACAGTCAAAGGCCACACCATGACAATTCGAGACTTGGATATAACAAGACAAAAAATGGCTCAAGCTCCAAAATAACAGATTAAGAAACAAAGCAAAGAAGTTATGCAAAGACAGTCAAAGGATCGACTGAGAAAGAAGAACACACGAAGTCTTAGAAGGAAGAACACATATATATACTCCACCACCCAGAATATTCATATTCCAAAATCAACAACAATCTCAAGAAGAACAAGGATTCAGAAGAGTAACTCCATTCAAAATATCTTCAACTCCCATGTATCAAACCATTTTCCTTGGACTATGTTATTCATGTAATAATTTTGAACACAAGGCTGTGAATTACATAGCAAATAGAAGAAACATAAATAACCTTGAAGTCTATACAAGAAATGGTTATTCAATAAGGCTTAGTGAAACAAAGAACATAAGCTACACCAAGTTTGAATCCTTGAGTACTAAAGTGGAATGCTATAAGTGCAATGGCTTTGGACACATAGCCAAATATTGTAGAATGACAGTTCCTCCAAGAGAATCACAACAAAAAAACAACAATCACATACATGAACCTCAAACAATATGGATAAAGAAGCAAAATCAATACAACAATGAAGAATACATACTTTCTATACAAGCTCAACACAAGAAACGTGGATGGTATGTTGACAATGGTTGTTCAAAACACATGACAGGTGATAAGGAAAAGTTTCTAACATTAAAAAAGAAAGAGATGGGTCAGTTTTATTTGGGAATGACAACTCAGCCAAGATTATAGGAAGACGTACAATTAAGCTTGGAAACAAGGATGCCAAGACAAGTAATGTTCTACTAGTGGAGGACATGAGACATAATCTATTGAGTGTAAGTCAAATGTGTGACCCAGGACACAAGTTGGTGTTTGATTCACAAAAATGAGGGATAATTAAAGCAAGATTAGGAAAGGTAGTGGCTACAACTATAAGAAGTCCAATCAACATATATGTGCTAAATGAAATTGGAAAGGAAAAGTGTTGTCTAGGAAAGGAAGATGAAGTTTGGCTATGGCACAAAAGGACGGGTCACATAAAATTCGATAATCTTTTCAAGGTTAGCAAAAAAAAACAGTGAGAGAAATGACCCAGATCTCAAAACCAACAAATATCTTATGCAAGCATTGTCTAAAAGAAAACAAAACCAAGACCAAGTTCAAAACAAAATATTACTCCACAATGAAGCCGCTTGAAATTGTGCATACTGATCTAGTTTGACCAACAAGAACAAAAGGATTGAAAGGTGAGCAATATTTTGTGCTACTGGTTGATGATTATACAATAAGGACTACAATGTGTTTTCTCAGGAAGAAGTCACAAGCATTTGAAAACTTCAAGGTATACAAGGAGATGGTTGAAAATAAAATGGATTCAAAAATCAAGTGCTTGAGATAAGATAATGTCGGAGAGTTCACTTCAAAGGAATTTATGGAATGTTTTAGTAATCATGGGATAAAGAGATAATTATCCACAACCAAGACACCTAAAAAAAATGGAGTTGTCGAAAGGAAGAACATGACAATACAAGAAATGACCTGAACTATGTTAATGGATTCCAAGTTGACTGATGTCTTTTGGGTATAGGCAGTGCATACAACAATTCACATTTAGATAAGAGGAATGCTCAGAAACAACATTGATAAGACTCCCTAAGATATTTGGAAAGGAATACCAACTAATGTGAAGCATTTCAGAGTCTTTGGAAGCAAGTGTTACATAAAAAGAGAATATGGTAGAATGGGAAAGTTTGACTCTTGAGTTGACAAAGGTATACTGGTTGGGTACGTTGTTCCTGAGATTTATTCTAGGCTCATTGAAAAATGTCAGACATCCAAAAATTAAGAGAATGGTTTTTGTAATGCTTTTCTACCTTCAGTTTTAAGATGAAACTTCAAATGAATTTTAATGTTTGGAAAAACACATAGGCAATATCTCTTTCTTTGAGTCTTTATAAATATTGATCATATGAAAAGTAGAAATGATTAGAAAATATTGTCAAAATAAAGTAAGGTATCCAATAGTGATAAATCTTACCTTATCCATAATATAATAATTATGAAGAAGGAGTCCTTGATAGATGATTTAAAATGAGAAAACTTACACAAATTACTCACAGTAATACCAAAGGAAAAACTGTAACTGAACAAATATCAAATGTATGGACCATAGTAGATGTGTTACTAAATTGTTGTCTTTCAATCTTCAAGAACCATGGAGTGAAGAAAAAAATAAGATTATGAAATGGTAATACACATAAATCATATAACATAAGGAAATAAGACATATAATCTTTGTATTCTCTTTCTAATTGATATTCAGAAAATTCTCTTTTACATTTGGCCAGAAGAATCCCTGAATAGATATTTGATCTGTTTATTTATACAAAAATGTCTTAACCAAAAGTAGTTAGACATTCCACATTCTTCGTTCTCAAAATAGAATACAATCAAAACTAAAATATACATTGGCGATATTTTTTGCTGAGATTTCTTTTGCTCATTAGAAATTCACTTGCCCTCTATTTGCTTGTGGATGTACTTGTTTTTTTTTTATCCTTGAATTGTGCATGTAGTTCCATTAATGCAACAACAAACTTGGAAGGTTCAACATTTTCATTTAAATCAAATGAGAAAGACTTTTTGTGCACCAATGATAACTTTTCTTGAATTTTAACAATTGCCCGTTGTGTGATCTAATGTTGTAAACTCGGTTTCACCAGAAAATTATTTACCATTCGTAAATTAACATGATTTACCTGTAGGATATCATTTTTTACATTCTCTCTACTTTTATTTAGACTCTCTTTGCTCTTTTCGATCTCAATTTGTCCAAGTGTATCATGAATACCACTGAAATCAATCTCTACCATCTCTAGATCTACAGCTGAAACACTGTTACGACAAGCCTCTTTTGCCTCTCTGGATAGCCTCTTACTTTCTTCAAGATTAGTTTCCCAGACCTTTAAATCCATTTCTCCCTTTATCTGCTCAAACTGTGAAAAATTATCAATCCCAGGTACATTGAGTTTTTGTCTCCATACCATGAATTCTTGGAATTTGGACCTGACTGTATAGGCTTCACTCTCCTTTTCATAAATATTCTTCAAAGAATTATTGATCACTTTATAATGTCTTTCAATAATATCCATATTTTCATACAGATCTTATTGGACAATTTTCAACTTTTCATTTACTTCTGATGCTTGATTTGTTAGGAACCAAATATCAATATACCATAGAAAAACCTTAGAATAAGTACTCAGTGCCTTGAAAAAGAGAGAAATTCAGATAATAAGCCTCTTCGTGGGGGAAACCTCCTTATGCCCATATAAATGTCCAAATACAAGATGATTCCAAATGAAAATGTCTCCTTGGTATATATAGGAGACTAGGAGGTATAATTACAACTAATGGACTAAAGCCAAAATAAATAAAATAACATTACTAATGTAATGTGCACCAATTAAGGGGTAATGAGCCACTATATAGGGCTTAACATGCCCCTCCCCTTGAGACA
>ML779665.1:845831-860957 GCA_009831015.1 Picea engelmannii
TTCAACCCAAAGTTGGAGTTTCTCCATTCTTGATTCACCTTCCTTGTGTCCTCATCATGAATTTCATGGGATACATTTTCACTTTCAGGTGTCCTCTCTATTAAGAAAATTTTCAATCCTTCCATGATCTCCCCTTTTAAACCATCCATCTTAGTATTTATTACCTCCAACTTAGCTTTCGTTAAATCCATCATATCTTTTAGTTCATATTTTGTTACTGTCTTCTTTTGTAAATCATTTATGTCCCTACACATTTCTTCACCTTCATCAAGATTCCAAGTAGGATTGTCTGAAGGATTATTTGGTGTAGAAGTTCCCTTTTTTGGTGGCATGTTGGCCAAGTATCACTTTAAATCTTGATTTTGAGGTGATTCTGCTAGACAATCTTCCTTTTATTGTATGTCCAAAATTTCGGCCCTTCTAAGTATGAAATTTTCTTTTTTGTAGCTCTTTGATATTTGTTCTCTACAATGCCACATATCTGATCAAAATTGGATGTGCCAAGTGGAATTTACGGTAACTTCCCCACAACTTGCTGATTTTTGGCCTTTTTAGTAGATATCAATTGTATAGTGTGACTCGCACAAAATTATTAATATAAAATCATGAAAATCGTACCAGAACTACTATGGGATGTACACTATCCAATTCAACTAGTCTCACTCAATTTGGATACTCTAGAAAGAAGTTATGATTGTTTTACCCGAAACACCTGCTTGAGACTAGTCAATAGAACTAGTCAGATACCCTATCTTCCACAGGGTGTATCTACAAATGTAAGATGAGCCAAAAGTTGAAATTGTTACCACAGGTACCTTACTAATTTTGGTGAATATCCTCCGAAGTTCAGGGTCTGACACATTATAGAAAAAATTTATAGTGAAAATTACGCAATGACTCAATTCAGGATGATTCCGTAACCCTATCTTACAAAGGCTGTATCTCCAAAAGTATAAGGCCTCAGGAGCTAAAATTTTAACCCAATGTACCTTGATCTGTCTACTAAATATCCTCCAAGATGTTCTTTCTGAATCATTAATTTATAGTGAAAATTACAAGGTGTCTCATATGTAGCAGCAAAACCCCAAGATCTTGAGCTCTGATACCATATGTTAGGAACCAAATATCAATATAGCATAGAAAAACCTCAGAATAAGTACTCAACGCCTTGAAAAAGAGAGAAATTTAGATAATAATCCTCGTCGAGGGGGCAACCTCCTTATTCCCACATAAATGTCTAAATACAAGATGATTCCAAATGAAAATGTCTCCTTGGTATATATAGGAGGCTATGAGGTATAATTACAACTAATGGACTAAAGCTGACATAAATAAAATAACATTACTAATGTAATATGCCCCAATTAAGGGGTAATGAGCCACTATTTATGGCTTAACATGATTCTTGAATGCAAAAATATCCATTTATGTGCTCTCGAATAAGGTTATTCGAGTATGTAATTGCTCTATTAACATATCTCGCTGGGAAAACATATTATTACTAAGTGTTCATTTTTAACACTTAATTCCAATTTATCTTCTAACTGCTTAATCTATTGCTCAAAACCCTGACTGATTTGATCCATATCAAAATTGATTTTATCTCTAGCAGTCACTTCCATATGTTGCATATCATTATGCAATTGTTCAATCAAAATATTCTTTTGGTCCAACTGTTTTATGAGATTATCCACTGACCACTGGTTGACAGTTTCCATGGCTCCCAATGACTCTGCAACTTCTTTTGCAAATACAAGGTCATTCTGTCCCTATCCATCATATATCATTTTATGCTTTTTGGTAGTTACTCTCTCCTTCTATCGAGATTCTCCTCTTATGATATCCTTCCTTTTCTTGTTGAATTTTTTTTTTTGATGAAGGCATATCTTCAGGTTCAATAGGTGTCAGTTCGTCTATATTGATAACCTATGAACCTGATAACTCATAACTTGTTACCAAAGGAGTTAATCATGATATGGGAGAAATAAGTACAGTAGATCCTTCTTGATTTGTGGCATTTTTCACTGAAGTTTCAGTGTTTGACAATGACAGAGGAAAACTGTGCCCTTGCTTCATAAAAGCTTCAAATGATGCTAATAATCCTTGCTCATTTTTACCCGGTATGGATATTCCTGTAATTATTGCCTCTTTAGACAATGTATTTGCATTATTTTCCACTTCCCTAGCTTTGTCTTCGGGTAAGTTATGGTTCTCTGGCTCTGTTGATTCTGCCACCTGAGAGGTTACATTAAGTGTTTGTTCTTCCTGCAAGACTTTGGGTAGACTGTTCCTTCAGTGCTTCTGAAAGCTAAGGAATCATGACTGTTGATCTTGAGGCATATTTTGAAATCTGATTACAACTTTGTCATAATATCTTACTCCTTTGAAAAATTCATCATAGGGTGAATCTTCATGAATATATATTTTCATATTGAATTGAGCTAGATAATTTTCAACCACCCTATGTGGATCATGCATTTTGTATTCAATGTCAACCAATTTAATATATTCTAAGGCCTAAGCCTCCACCTTAGTGTGTCCAAAATCATATAATGAAAATACAACAACTTGTATGGGAAAGGTTGGCCAAACTCTTTTCCGTGCCGCCTTCATCTCTTTGGTTTTTCCTCCTGAAACTCTTTGATATGCTACTTCTTTACAAACCAATATGTTTGGTAAGAATCTAGAAAGAGCATGAGGAGATATATAACAACCGAACACTCTGATGTAAGAAAATATTTCCTCAATATACCAATATGCAATAACAACTAAATTTCCTATGATTTGTTCTGAAATTCTGGGGGGAGGCCGTCCATAAATAACTTCATGAATTGGAATAACCACATTATGACAAATTTCATAAAAAGAGTCCTTTGAATTTTCCTCACATAACTTAGAATGATAAAAATGTATGGGCTCAGAGATAGTCGGATTCCAACTCCAATTCCTAAGAGGAAATGGGGTCTTGAAACAAATTGCATCCATAATATATGCAGACATATAGAAAGAAGCATGTTCTCCTTTAGATTTATGAATTTTGTAATCCTCAATTTTCTTGGCTAAGTTATCTGGCATGATTTTTCCCCAATCAAAAGTATATCCCTCAACAACCTCATGGATTATGGGAACCCATTCTATGGTAAAGTGCGCATGATTTTTCTTTCCAAACATTCTATAGAGCATCATAGAAATGTACAAGATATGAGAATCAAAAGAGGTTGTAGAATATATACCCTGGGTATCAGTTTTGAACTTATTTTGATTTCCCCACCAGGATATTACTATATCATGGAAAGTTATGTCATATTTGGTGCATTACTCATCCTCAAACTTCATTATAAATGATGCATTGTAAGTATATTTGGGTTAGGAGTTAATTTTCACATTGCTTGAATGTCCCTGGGTTGAAAATATTTGACGATGGTCTTCTGGTGACTACATATGGTTCTCGTTGGGATATCCACATGTTCGAAGACCCAACTTATCATATCGATATATGGCATCAATTTCAGACGAGCTGCAACTCTGTGAAGTTTGGACTTAGCCACATGCCTTAGCTTAGCTGAAAATGTCTCATCCCCTTCTTCTGCTGAATCATCGGAACATAGAGAAATTTCCTACTCTAAAATGTCATAAACCTGCTTCCAAGATTTGATGACGTTTTCAATCGAGCAGTAGTATTTGAAAGTATGTCTGGGTTTGGGTTTGATTCCTCAGTCAATGAATCCTGCTTCTTTCATGCTTTGCGCGACACCATGATTTTCAAAAGTTGATGTTAACCTTCCCAAGAGAAGCAAAACCTATGAGCTCAAAAATGTTGAATGCGGAAATTTCATATGCTAATGGAAAAATGATTTGAAGTTTGAAATGCCTTTATTTACATAAATATTAATTTCTAGATATCCTCGCATTAATCTATTTACAGAGCAATCATTCTAAAATCTATCAAATTTATTACCTGGCGGTCGCAACACTCTTCCCAATCTTCTACCCTAGCCAGGTGGATGTATTATTAATGATCATGATTAAGATAAAGTACTTCGGAAGTTCGACATTCGAGAGTTTTGAATGCAAAATAATGGAATCTCTAGAAGGCCGAATTCACGGAGTAGTTAATCAACCCTTAATTACTTTTTGATTTTTTAATTGATCATGGTTTAAGGTCACTTTTTAATTTTAAGTACTTCAGGACTCTGGAACTATGGAGCTACGAGAGTTCATGAGTTTGTATTTGATGCGAGTAGAGTTTCCCCGAAGTCTGAATTCACGGAATTATTACTTAGCATTAATCACAACTACTTAAACCTGTTTAGTTAATTAATATTTAATGATTTATTATCATGATCACAGGTGCTTCAACACTTCGATGCTTGTTTAAATTTGTTCTTGATTTATATCCCGAAGGACATTATCCTAGAGTGATGTGGCAGTGATGACGTCACTTTCGATGATGTGTCATAAAAAGTGAGTGACACATGTCACCTAAAATCGTGCGAATTATGTGAGTAAGGTGCCCAAAATGAGTGCCACATGTCAGAAAAAATAAATATTGACAGGTGGCCTATGAATCATCAGTAGATCTATTTTAAAATATTTTCACGGGAACATGTCTCCGGGATTCCGGAGCTTCGCAACTTCCAGGTTTTTTAGATCTTTAGACACCTTGAGTTTGAACTCCCGAATCACGAAGTTCGGAAGTGACTTCGTAGTTTTCTTTTGTTTAAACCTTACACAATTTTAGAACTCCGAAATCACGAGAGTCCTCAATCTGGATGACTAAAACGTTTTAATGGATGGTAATGGATGCGCCCTGTCAAGATATACCGATCATATCTTTTATTCTAAAAAGAATGATATTCCTAAGTTTTTTCGTAATTTATTTTTAAAAGATCAAAAACAAAAAGACTTCAAAGTTTATTTTTATTTGAAAATAAAGTGTTCTAACATAGGCTCCATCTGAGGATTGTGGCTCCATGCGAGGCATGAAAGAACAATAGACCAGATGCCTTTATTGGGTAAATGGAGACATTATTGCTTCTTTTATTGAAAAAATGTTTTCATGTTTTATTTGAAATTTAATCATATATAGAAAAAAATGAACCTAACCACATCTAAAAATCTTAAAGCACACTTGGTGATTGATTTCAAGCCAGGCTAATAAGTGTTTTCCTTCCTTAAAATTGATTCCAAAATTGTTTAGGATAACCAAAGTAATTTTAACAAAATCATATTTTGACCAACTCTATTCGCTCTTCAAGGTTATACAGATGTAAAATATGTTTATTTAAAGAATCCCAGTTGGTTCGGGCTATAAATATTATTGAAAAAGAACCAGATAACATAGTATATTATATAGACGTGTAAGACATCCTTACCGATATCATAGATATTGCTTCACTTCCAACGAGCCTATTTAGTACCCCGGTGAATTTATCTATATCTCCCTTAATTGAATTTCCTTTCACCACTTCAAAAACAAGATTTCATTTAACCGAGATGAGGGAAATCAATATATGAATTTCCTTTCATCATCTCTATTGGGATAAGATGGGGGAAATCAATTTGTGAATTTCCTTTCACCATCTATCTTTGATTTTATTACTTTGAAGTGGGAGAAATCAATTTTGTATGTAAGATACAAGGGATGACATCTGTTTAAGATCTTAATGAAAAATAAGGTCTGTCTACAATTTTAAGAACTTTGAGATTAGTTTTTCTTCCAATTCTAAGTATACCTTTGCCTATAGGTTAATTTTGGGAAAATTTATTCATTTCAGGGATAAACCTTGACAAAATTCGTCAGCTGAAATATGATATTAGAGCAAAATTTACTAGGATTAGACAAGACATACTTTTTCAATTAAAATTAAAGAAACATAATTTTTTTTCGCCCGACCTGTTTTGAAAATATGCTTCTAAGTTTTTTAGCATTAGGCTAAGTTTTATCATTTCTACAAGGATTAATATGATGAGGAAGAAGAGAGAACATTGTTTGTAGAAATAATTAGGGAGAGAGGGAGAAAATAATTTATATCAAACATTCAAAACATCTTAATCTGTACAACATAATTTCACACAAGTTTCTGTGTTAGATGAGACTTCTGATTTTCTCTGTCCTGTAGTCACTTTCTAACTGTTTTAATTTTGTATATTTATTAATTTATTTTCGTACCATAGATGATCTTATACCCAATCAACATGATGTTTTAGGTTGTATTTTCCCCTCTTCTCCAATATTTTCATCAGATGATGAAGTTATCTTTAATTCATGGGATCACTTAAGAAATAAGAGAGAAGAGGAACTCTTACCTACTTTCTTTTGAATTTTTGGAAAAGGGGTTGTATTTGTTTGTCACCTAATTCCAGAGAGTTCGAAGAAGGGAAAACATGAGTGTTGAGCATGATGACTTGAGTGTGTCGATTGTGCAATATTTACTCTCTAGGCAAAGGTTCGGGAGAAGTCATAAAAGATTGAAGAGATTCAAACTTCAAATTTTCAACTTCATCAACGGATTCAATCTCAGGAACTACGACATCGAGAAGAAATGTTGACTGTAATGAGGGCAGTGGGTCAAAACATAGCTCGTTTAAATTCTTATCTCCGACAGTTGAGAATTTTTCGTAGACGACGACCTCAAATGAACGTTCCCGCGGAATCAGATGAGTCTCAAGTTTCTGCAACATCATCTCCTATTTTCGAAGAAGATTTACCTCCATCAGATCATCAAAATGTTGTTGAAGAACCACGATCATTAGCTCTATAAGAAAAAGTGGAATTTCAACAGTTAGATGATTCTGTGGAAGTAAAGGAAGCAATACATAATGAAAATGTATTCCATATCAGTAGTCATTAGTAATCTTCCATATACACTTTTTTTTTTAGAACTGTGAAATCAAACCAGACTTTGAACATATAATTTATGAACCATTAGTTTTCAAATACTGTTATTAAGTTTTGACGGTGCTTATTTTAAGAAATTTTCATCTACTTTTGTCAGAAGATGTATTGTTTTATTAACTACTGAATGAATTTTATTTTGCAAAGTAAAAGGTGATTTATATTTGTAGAAAAATTATATTATATTTTTTGTTTTTCTTGAAATAAAATTGAAAACATGATCTTCTTGAGAATATTTACATAAATTTATCATTGAATAATACTTAAATAATCCTCTAAAAAAGAAAATGAAAGGAAATTTTGTTGTTGATGTAAATCCAATCCAATCCAGTATATACAATGGAAACTGAAAAGTAAACTACTGCATGAAATGTTTTAAAAATTGCCCATTGATAGGGGCCTCAAGAATTTCTCCATTTAAAATGTCAAGAGAGAATGGATTTCTCCCTTCGACTGCTGCAATTTTGAAAGGTCCAAACCAGAGATGGTCAAATTTTCCATGTTTCCCAGCATCTTCTTTTCTGGCTTCCCACTTCGAGACTAAATCTATAGGAATAAACTCACTTTCTTTAGATTTCTTATAAAATATGGCTTTCATATTGTCTTGGTATCTCTGGAGCTTATCATCCACTTCTCTTCTATTCTGTTGGACTTCAATTATTTGATTTATTCTTCTTATCAGATCATTTGGCTCTTCATTCACATCCTGCCAGAGTTTCATCACATGAAGAACATGATTAATAGGAAGAATAACATATGTGCCATAAACTAATTGGAAATGAGACATACCTATAGATTTCTTGGTGCCGATTTTGTTTGCCCATAGAGCATATTTTAAATGTATATGCCAAGATTTCTTATTTTCTGTCAAAAATTTCTTAATTATTGTCATTAAACTTTGATTAGATGATTTTGCTAGCCCATTTCCATTAGGATAATAAGCTGTAGAATGGCCCAAAATAATATTATATTTTTGACAAAAAAATATCATAGCAATAGATTTGAAAGCTTGTGAATTATCTGTGACTATTTTCCTCAGACAACCAAATCTTACAAGGATGTTTTCTTCTAGAAAATTTATCACTACTGAATCTGTAGCATTCCAAGTTGGAATAGCTTCAACCCATTTGGTAAAATAATGAGTAGCAGTTAAAATCCATCTATGTTGGGCACTTTATTGTGGATGAATCTCTCTGATAAAATTTAAGCCCCATTTTTGGAAAAGGAGCTTCAACTTTGACAAGAACTAAATGTAAGGCATGAATATTTTGTTTTTCAACAAACAATTGGCATGAATTGCAAGCTATGACCCTTGCATTTACATCAATGAATAATTTTGGCCAATAATAGTTTGCCCTTAAAATTTTATAAGTTGTTTCTCTCCATGCATGATGTCCTCCACATACTCCTTTATGAATCTCATCAATGACACCTTCTGTTTCAGATTCTGTAAGACATCATAATAAGAAACCCAATGGATCCTTCCAGTATAAATTAGTATTGATACTGCAATATTTAATTGCCTGTAATTTTAAGGTTCTTTCCTTGGAAGGAGTCATGTCGGTAGGGAATTGAAGATAAAGAAGATATGAAACTATATTGTTTTACCAATACGAGGAAGAAAAATTATCATCAATTTGAATTGTTGGAACTTGATCATCAATTTCTTCTATGCATGGGAGAGAATTTTGAGACTCGAAATGATTTATTCCCATAGCTCTGAAATTTGATTCAGCCAGTAATTTTTCCAGACCTTTTCCTTTTACCAATTTGGTTGGTTTGATTTATAAATCATATTCTTGAATTTCGGCCAATCATTTTCCTCTTCTTCCATCACTGTCTGGTTGAATCGGGATATCTTTGATTGTGCTAGTTAGTACATATGCGATTATTCTTGAATATAAAACATATGTCTAGAAATATTTGAGCACCTTTACCATATCATAAGCTTGCTTCTCTAGAATGTCATATTTTAACTCTGCATCCCTGAGGATTTTACTAAAAAAGGAAATAGGTTGTTCGAATCCTTCTTCATTTTTCTGAAGGAGCACTGCTACAATAGTATATTTAGATGCAAAGGAGAAGATTAAAATCTTCTTTGTATAATAAGGACTTACTAGTACCAATTCTTCTCCTATAGCTTTCTTGACTCGTTGGAATGATGCCTTAACTTTCGTGGTCCATTTCACCTCCATATCCTTATTCAACATATCTATGATCAATTTGATAATTTCAGCAAAATTGGGAATAAATCTCCTCAAGAAATTAATTCTTCCTAAAAATGATTGAATTTCTTTTTTATTTCTAGGAATATTGATCTAATCAATAGCTTCAACTCTTTTTGGATATACTTTGATTCCATATTTCGATACGATATGTCCTAAGATATTACCTTCTTGCATGGAAACATGAGATTTATTAGGGTTTAATGACAAACCAAATTTTCTGCACTTGTCAAATGTTTGTCTGAGATGTACCAAGTGTTCTGTATCAGAGTTAGAAAAGACTGTTAGATCATCTAGATAAATAACAACGAATTTATCTTTTTCACCAACAAATTCTATATCCATTGCTCTTTGAAAATTTGCACCTGCATTCATCAATCCAAAAATAATTTTTTCATACATAAAGGTTCCCCATGGAGGAGTAAACGCAATTTTTTCTCTATCATTTTCATGGACAACTATTTTATTATACCCTGAAAATACGTCAATCATAGAAATCCTGTTTGCCCCAACCACTTTTTCTAGAACATGATCCATTTTAGGGAGGGGGTAATTTTATTTTAAAGAAGACCGATTCAAATTTCTAAAATCAACACATAATCTTATCTCTCCATTCTTCTTTCTGTCAGGGACCAAATTGGCTACCCATTCAGAGTATCTAAGAGGTACAATGATTTTTACATCAAGAAGATTTTTGACCTCCCTTTATATTATCAACAAGAGAATTGAATTTATTTGTCTAAGATTTTGCTTGAAAGGCTTAATACCTGGTTTTAATGGAATCTTATACTCAATAACAGAAGTATCATAAGTTTTTAAGTCTTCATAGGACCATGAAAAAACATATTTATATTCTTTGTGTAATTCAACATATTTATTCTTTAGATCAATTGGAAGATATTTAGACAATTTAACCATTTTTGGATTTTCATTTGATCCCACATTACAATCTTCAACCTCTTCAGGATGAGGCTGCAAGGTAGATTTCAAAGGTATATCATTTTGGTCAAATATTCTTTCTAACAGAACAATACCCTTGGGAATTTGATTATTCTTGAGCAGGAGCATTATGTGATTTGCGATTCTATCTTTGAATTTCTTTGTATTTTCTCCTTCTTGCAAATTCCAAAATGGATCATTTTGATTTTCCCGATCTATGTGTGTCTCAAAAAATTCATCTATCATTTCCAAAAATTGTTTTATTTGTTCATCGTCTTCAAAAATTTTCCAATAGTGAACATTATTTGGAATTGAAGGTTTATGCCTCATGTCAATGTGATACTTTAATTTCAGCATAGTAGGTGGTATGAAGTTAGCTTATGTGATTGATTATGCAATTTGGGAATAACATGAATGTTGAATGATAAGAAAAAGTTTTATATAAGATCCCATGCACAATTTCTATAAGACCTCATTCTTGGATGCTTAACTTGATATTGCTGTTTAATTTGTTTTACAATAAGTTCAACATCCCCATAAACTATCAAATGTTGAATTTTTAATTTTCTAGCAGCTTCTAATCCTAAAATTAAAGCTTTGTATTCACATACATTATTTGTGTAATCGATGTCCCATTACAATCTATAAGAAAAAAAGGGATATAATACTCATCACTTGGTGCCACAAATTATACTCCAACTCCTGCACCTTCCCAAGATGAAGCACCATCGAAGAACATTTTCCACATCCCATCTCTAATATTTACATTTTTCTTTGGAAGTTCAATTTTTGTATTTTCATTTTCTGTACATTCTTGAAAATCATCATCTATGGACAAAATACAATTTCCTAAATCCTGATCATCAACATAGATTGGATAATTATTTGCGTTTTGACGATCACTTATTGTATAGGCCAGTCTAGTTTCTCTGTACAATCTAGTAAACTGACCACCAAAAATCGGAATAGTAGCATATGTGATCATGTCCAACTGAATTCATCCTCCTAACTTTTCACCCCAATATATTGATAAAAGCATGCCATATTTTGCAGGAACATCAGCTACTACCGCATCCATAAGAACACTTTTTACTGGAATTTGAACTAGCTTTACAACTAAATATTTAATTATACCAAGACACTTAACCTTTATTGAGTCAAAAGAGTATAAATATTGATAAGGTCTGGTAATTTGTAAGCCCAATTTTTCCATTATTATTTTCAACATCAAATTGTGTGAAGCACCTGAATCTAACATACAGTTGTGTAACAAATGGTCATGCACAGTAAGAGTGATATAAAATGGAGCAACTGAGTATGTATCATTTTCAAAATGTGGTCCAAACATAATCGTTGGTTTCTCATCTTGCAAGTTAATAACATCAACTTGACATTCTACATCTAAAAAATTAATTACCTTTGGAATCTGCTTCTTATAAACCGGATTTCTGGCAAGTTCAACCAGAGGAACTAGAATTTTAATCTTATTCAATTCATTCTCTAGATTAAAGATACCAATTCACTTTTCTAATTATTTGGTCTGATTTTCGGCTTCTTTTTTTCCAGCTTTTTAGTTTGTGTTGCTTTAGTTTCAACTTCAGTAGGTGATTTTGAAACCACTGCTTCACTTAATTTATTCCGTGACAATAGTTTTTTTTGTGGACTGGTAGTGAAATTATTTTCTGTTGGCTTCAAATCATATTTATTATGAAGCTCAACCATTATTGAATCAACAAGATCTTTATACTAGATGTAGAGTCTCCCAAGTTATTTATATTTTGTTCATCAAATAATGATCCAAGATTTAAAGATTTTTCATAGTCTTGTTTAGTTAAATGAGGTTCAGCATCATCATCGCTGTGATTGTTTATATCCTCATATAATTCATCATTATATTGAATATCATCTCCATGTATAAGATTTTATGTTTTGAAATGACCCTGAATCTTTTGTTCCTCATTCTTGATTTGCCTCTGTTGAATCTGAGGGTTTGTATTAAGGTTTCTCCTGAATTGGTTTTGATTTCTAACATATCGATCAGGTTTGGATTTTTCAATTTTCATCCTAGAATTTTTTTTTGATAAATGTTTATTGATCTTAGCCATTTCATCCACCTTTTCTTCTTGTGTGTTTTTTCCGGAACTGGAGGGTCTTGCTTGTTCTTTAAACCTTCTAGGTTCTCTTATTCCCATCTCAACCTTTGTTTTCAGTTTTCTTGATGCCATCATATTTGATTCAATTTCAATAGCATTGTCTTGCATGCCAGCTAAAATTGTGGCTCTTCTTTCCCTTAAAAGTAAAGCGAAATCTAAATCAAAAGCCTCTGCAAAAGTAACTTTAGCAGCTGGCTGGGAAGGTTTTACTTCGGTTGGGATTTTTCTATATAGTTTATTGAATATTTGGATAAATTCAGAAACAATTTCAGATGTTTTCTTCCTTAAAGCTCCAAATTTAGTTAAGTAATATAAATGGTCCTTTTTCTTAGCCCATTGTCTTAAGAATAAAGTCTCTAAATGGTCATATGATGGTATAGAATTCACATGAAGTCCCCCAAACCAAGTTCTATCTTGTCCTTCAAAAGTCTGTACTAACAGTTTCATGTAAACATCTTCATGTTCAATGCCAAGAATATCATCAAATTGATCAAAAAATGCTATGTGTTCGGTGGCTATTAAATCCATTCTCCCATAAATTTAGGTAGACTTTTCATATAATTCTCAGGTAAATTATGCATAACTGCAGGGAGGGCTAAGGGGGTATATCTAGCAAAAACCTTAGCAAAAATACTTGGAGGAGGTAGTGGGTGATTTATATTTCAACCACCCACACCACCTCCTGCACCTCCAACACCAACCATTGAAAATTTTGGAGAAGAGATACTAGGGATGTAATGTAGATTATCAAAGATTTCAAAAGACTTATGTACTAGATCTTTAATTGCTTCAAGAAGGTGAGATCAGAGCTCTGCTAGATAATCAAAAGGTGATGGATCTCGTGAGAGGGATGTAAAATCAAAATCAGTTGGGAAATGGGAACTTGAGCTTGGTCTTTCATATCGGTTAGATGGATAAATGGGGGAAGTAATAAGAGATGAACCTGAGTATAAAGGGTGATTTTCAGAATTTTTGGAAATATAAATTTTTACTTCAAGAAGACTAAGTATAGATGGCGTATAGACGGTATTAAGAATTGAAGAAGATTCTTTACTCTCACTGGTAAAAGTGTCTATAAAAGAGATAGGGGTATTCTGGAATTTTTCTCCCTCTAGATCATACTGTTTTACTTCAGGAATTACCTCCTCCGGATTTTCTAACTTAACTTCAAGATTACTAGTTGAGGCTTTTACAAAATGAGGTTTTTGATGTTTTTATTTAGAACTAAGTAAACTTACTTCTTTTTCTGGAATCTTAACATTGACTTAAGTTACCTTAGGTTGATAGATCTTACCCGCTGATGCAGATATTTGCTTTAGATATCCTTTGGTTTTCAACAGTTTTTCGGGATCTGAAACTAGTGTAGCTTGCTTATTGTCTGGATTTTTTTCTGGTAGTTTTTTATTCGAATGCCAGTTTTTCCAAAATGGAGTCGCCAGGTGAAAAATGAAAATGAGCCTTATCCTTGTGTTCAATTATTGTTCACCATAAAAAATCGAAACTTGAACTTTGTTGTATTCCTAGGGAAAATAGTTTCGTTTCTTCGATCCCCGATAATGACGCCAAAAAGATGTTGTTCCTGAGATCTATTCTAGGCTCACAGAATAATGTCAGGATCCAAAACTTAAGAGAATGGTTTTTGTAATGATTTTCTACCTTCAGTTTTAAGATGAAACTTCAATTGAATTTTAATGTTTGGAAAAACAAAGAGGCAGTATCTCTTTCTTTGAGCCTTTATAAATATTGATCATATGAAAAGTAGAATTTATTAACAAAGATTGTCAAAATAAAGTAAGATGTCCAATAGTGAGAAATATTACCTTATCTGCAATAGAAGAATTATGAAGAATGATTCCTTGATAGATGATTTAAAATGAGGAAACTTACACATATACATGTCTTGTTTTACAAACAGTAACAACAAAGGAAAAACTGTAACTGAACAAATATCCAATGTATGGACAACATTAGATGTGTTACTAAATTGTAGTCTTTCAATCTTCAAGAACCATGGAGTGAAGAAAAAAATAATATTATGAAATGGTAATACACATAAAGCACATAACTCAAGGAAATGAGACGTAGAATCTCTGTCTTCTCTTTGTAATTGATATTCAGAAAATTCTCTTTTACATTTGGCCATAAGAAGCCCTGAATAGATCTTTGATCTGCTTATTTATACAAAAATGTCTTAACCAAAAGCATTTAGACATTCCACATTCTTCGTTCTCAAAATAGAATAAAATCAAAACTAAAATATACAATGAAGATATTTTTGGATTTGCTGAGATTTCTTTTGCTCGTTGGAAATTCACTTGCCCTCTATTTGCTTGTGTATGTACTTGGTTTTTTCTGATCCTTGAATTGTGCATGTAGTTCCATTAATGAAACAATAAACTTGGAAGGTTCGACATTTTCATTTAATTCAAATGAGAAAGCCTTTTTGTGCACCAAGGGTAACTTTTCTTGAATTTTAACAACTTCCTGTTGTGTGATTTGATGTTGTAAACTCAGTTTCACCAGAAAATCATTTACCATTCGTAACTTAACATGAATTACCTGTAGGATATTATTTTGTACATTCTCTCTACTTTTCTTTAGACTCTCTTTGCTCTTTTCAATCTCAATTTGTCCAAGTGTATCATGAATACCACTGACATCAATCTTTGCCATCTTCATATCTATAGCTGAAAGAGGGTTAAGACAAGCCTCTTTTACCTCTCTGGCTAGCCTCTTACTTTCTTCAAGATTAGTTTCCTAGACCTTTAAATCCATTTCTCCCTTTATCTGCACAAAATTTTAAAAAGGAGCAATCCCATGTACATTGAGTTTTTGTCTCCATTGTTGGAAATATAACTGAGAGGAGCGGGGTGGGGGGTGAATCAGTTATGTAAATAAGCTTGAAACATTT
>ML779665.1:973655-987519 GCA_009831015.1 Picea engelmannii
TGTTTTCTTAGTTTGGGGATTCGGTTTCATCCATTCCTCCATGGATTTTATGTATAAATAAGATCTCATAGGTCTGAGTAGAGAAGGAATTATCATGATGTAAGAATGGTTCTCAAAGGAGAATTGTTATGATGTAGAATGGATTCATGAAAAGACTCTTTTTGTAAACCTACTTGTTGGAGATTAATGCAAGATTGAATTCAATGATTTTGTCTCTCTTAGAAGTTAACATCTGGTGATATAAAAGCTTCCATGTTGGCATCGGCAAAGGCCATCGATTCCGCTTGGTAAGCTTATTGTAAATTGTTAGTGTAGATTTTGATTTCATGTATTTGTTATTTTGTTTGATTTCACTATTTGAATTTGTTGCAAAGTGTGGTAATGTAGGAACAGTTGGATCTCCATATTTCACCATACATGAGCTTTAATGGAGCATCCCACTTATTATTTTAGTTGCTCCAGGAGATAGATCTTAAGTTCATCTTTTCATTTCATGAGCCTCTAATGAACAGATTTGTAACCTAAGAAAGAACCTTTTGATTCATTGTTTGCTTGAGAAATTTTGTTATCAGTTTTGTCTTCTAAGTTTGGAGTTTTATTGTTGAAGTGTACCCAGATTTGATTGCTAAGAGTAGCAGCTACAGATAACTAATTCAAAGTCCACATTTTCACTTCATGAGCTTGTAAATGGACAAGGCATTATTTGAGCAAAATCTTTTGAGTGCATGATTGCAAGTTTTGCTTTCTAATTTTTGAATTGTGTGAAGAGTGTTATCTTTGAAAATAGAGTAATGGTTTTTATATGGTTTTCTTGATTGAACTATACTCATCAGACATAGGAACCTATCTGTTATTGGCACATATAGTGCATCAACTCTTTTGATTACGAATCCCGGTTGATAATTTATGTTTGGTAATATATTATGCAAATAATTGCACCAACAATCATATCCCCCCCATTGTTCTTCATTCCTTTCATATCAAAACCATCGATTACTATTTTTATTAATTATTTAATGCACATAATATACAATTCACCCTCCAACCACTTTAAATCAATATGGGATCTTTTCCCCAACACATTGGCTCACCAACCTAATTCAGATTTATACAATTACATTACAATTCACCGGGATTAAAACCAGGGATGTTACAACCAACATATTTAGGACTTAGGGACTTGGTGTAGGCTTGGAGAGTCAACTCTGCAAAACTAAAACCAAGAATTCACTAAAGAGTGTATAAACCCATTAGTAGAAAGGAGTGCTTGCCATGAAAGCACCTCTAACACATGGGTCCAACATGAGGTCACACTAAAGAAAGTGGGGTGATATCCCCTCTCTGCTTGTTTTGGTGTATGTTAGACTACTAAGTGTATGGGGGTTTGGAAAGTGTCAAGTCATTCTAGGTGGAATCACTTCTTGAATATTTGGGCTTAGTTTCCCTACCCATATGTGTGGTTCTGACCCATCATTGTTCTACACGACCACCGATTGCGAAGTTGTATCTATATTGATTTTTCCTAGGGCATCATATAAGGTGAATATGGGTTGGAAGTACCTACAATACTATAGGAAGATCTGAAATCCATGTTTCAGTTCCCTTGGAGGGTTTTTCGTCTTCATGAGGGTACTTGCACCAATAAGGGATGTTATGTGTGTGTTACCATAACTATATCTTGCACCTTCGCTAGTAAAATATTTGTGACATGACATCCCCCAGGGGTTGGTTTTTGGAAGGCCCCTTTGTCTCAAGGTTTGTTTATTGATAGACTTGATTTGATAGGGGTGTGCTCTATGTTGGAGTTTGTGGACCTTTCGGTGATTCACTCTCATTTTTTAGCAATATTCATATAATTTCAGGCGTGAGTGGTTTATCCATTATGGGAGGACATATTCCTTCATCATATAGTTTTATGGGAAGAGTCTCTTTAATTCCTTCCTTACCATTTATTAGTGGGATAGTTTCTTTCACTATCATGCATAGTACACCCAATTATTTCATTTGGGGTATGCCATCAGTTACATCATTTCCTTCCATAGATATACCCAGTGTTAATATTCACATTGTGTCATTACACGAACCCACATCTAGATTTGTATTTTTTGGGGGGAAAGGCCTCAGTTTTATTATTGGAAGTGAGTTTCCACCTATTTATGGCATTCCTATAGGTATCTTGATAATACAAAATGGTGATTTCCCACTTGGTTGGAATTTTAAACCTAGGTATGGCCTTTCCCCTAGTGTTTTTACTAGTGCTAGGGAAATTTATGTCTCTAGGAGAATCAATGTCCCTGGGGGAAGTTATATGGGGGGATAAGTGATGCCATGCCCCACCAACACTCCCTTTGCACCAACTATTGGTCACATGCTAGGAAATTGTTTTGTGAATGCGAACCAAAGGACCCTTTCCCAAGATTTTCCTTCCTTTGGAAATTTTGGTGCCCCTTTGATGGCCATCTTGAACATTTCAGGATTGTCCATGGATTTGTTGATTTGGTTGTTGTTGACTTTGCATGTTCCAAATGCTCCTAAAAATTATTTTCTAGTAAAACATGTTCCTCCTCATTTTGTCTCTTTTTGTGAACGTATATCTCCTATTAACCAGAAGTCTAAAATGAATAAAAGAGGAAGAATAACAAGAAGAAGAAGTGAAGAAAAATGGAAAATTCACTAGCCACTACAAGTCATTATAGGGACATGTCACTATCCACTGCAAGTCATATTGGAGATGAGAAACCACCCAAAACAATTCATGTTGGGGGAAACATGCTGGTCATTGTAAGTTATACCAGAGATAAGAAACCAACCACTGCAAGTCATGTTGGGGGAAAGAAACCAACCAATGCAAGTAATGTTGGGGGCATTGATATTGATGAGATGTAATACTCCTAGGATGAACCCCAATTGTAAATGTACATATTCCTTATAAACTGGTGAGCGAAGATGTTTTACGCCAGAGAGACTTTGTATATATGCTTTGAGGCCAAAGTGCCTATGTGATTTAAACCAAAGAGCCTATGCATTGTGTTATCGCACAAGTTGTAGGTTGGAAAAATCCCAAACCAAGCCACAAGATGGCGACACCTAGGAGAGCACCTACCCAATGTCACCTTAGATAGGTGTTCATGTCACTTTAGAGGTGAGGTGGTCACCTCAAGGGGGGAATATTGGGTGACCCTAGGGGGAAACGAGATGGAAAGTGAGATGTATGAATGGACTCCCCTATAGGTCAAGTTACTAAGTGCAAAAATGGCTTGAATAAGGTCTTGGTGGTAGCCAAAGGTTTCCAAGAGGTAAGAGTGCCTGTGAAGAGTGGTGTACCTGCACGAGACATAAGAACAAGATAAGTATATGTGTATAATGTTAGGTGGAAAAGAAAGTTAATCTTTCTGTCCCTAATTGCAGCAGTAAACAAAGATATATATCAGCAAGAAAATAATTGTTAAAGCTGCTAAAAAATTCCTAAAAATCCAACAAATGATGCAAGAGATAAGTTAGGTAAACACTAGTAATCCTCAAGTATGAAATCACAAGATTTTAGCAATGAAACAAGGATGTAGTAAAATGTGTTTGCAAATATATTTTTCAGCCTTATTTCTGTAGAAAACAAGGTGTTACAACAAGAAATCCAACCTAAAAAACTTGCTAAGAATCCACCCAAAAAGTGTGTTAAGCTTAGTAGATTATGTTGGCAAACTTTTAGAAACTCTTGACAGTTGGTTTGTGAGTTATTAAGAAGTTTGTATTAGGGTTTCTGCAACCCTAATGGATGAAGATTGAAGTTTGTAACAGAATCAAGAAGTAATCCAAGGAACAAGCCCTACTGGCTCAAAGGTACCCTAGGCACAAAGATCACTTTCCAATTTAGACAATCTCAAAATTCCAAAATTTCATGTTTACCAATGCAATATTTTATTTCTCCAATGCAATTGAACTAGTTCCTTTAACCGTTGGGTAAATGGAGTATATTAATCAAATAAGTTGGATGATTTACTTCCTTTGGGGTGTAAGACCTTTTACTCCCCAAGGAAAACCCTAACCAACAAGGAAAACCTAGGAGGGTGTAAACCCTTTTACTCCTCCTAGTATCCTTTGCACAATAGATTATTACAAAAAATAAAATAGACTTGGAGAGAGGTTGTATGCCCTTATACTCACCAATATATCATCACATTAATCTTGCAACCAAGAAGAAAGAACAATAACCATGAAACCCTTACCAATTTGAAGAATTAACAAGATGAAACCCTAATTCACCAAGAAAACTCCACCATAAGAAAGAAATAATAGTTCACGAGTGGTAGCGCATCATCCTTCCAATAAAAAATAAAAACCATAATAGGTGGACAAGAGAGAAGATATTTCCCAAAGAGGGCACAAATTTTAGCTAGGAGTCCTCTCACAAGAGGGAGATTTATGTTAACATGAGATATAAATGATGTCTATTTATACAAAATGTCTTATGTCTATTTATACAAAATGTCTTAAACACAGTTTGTCCACATATTTTAGGGTAAACCAAAAGATAATGGGTCAACAACCCTAATCTTGCCCCTTTACAAAATAATATTTTTTAATTCATACTTTTGCACATGAAAGAAACCCTAAAACATGACGTCACCCTCATTTAGGGAAACTTTTGGCACTTTAAGTCAAGTCATTAAGATTGGAGAAGGGACATTGGGATTCTAAAAGCCAAGTGTCTTCGATCCAATCTATCTCCTCCATGATCCATGGGATATTTCCTCCAAAATGTGCCAAGTGTTCTCAACCACCACCAAACCCTAGCCCTATTATATCGTCAAGCCTTCAAGGGTCACGTTTTGGCATTTTTGGGAAAAATGTTTGGGTGGTAGGGGCCAGGTTAGATTGTCCATGATATTTTATAAGCCTTCAAAAAAATGTCTTCCTGATCCAGCATGTGGGCCCTTGGTATCTCCTATAGAAATATTTTACTCACCCTATTCAATATTGCAGAGAATGCCTTATTCCATTTCCCTATGCAGACTTATCATCCCTATTTGTAAAAGTCCAGAGCCAAAAATAAATATTTTTCCACATGTACGCATCTTGCCTACTATTCAACATGCGTATACGTAGACTGCTCCACTACAACCCGCGTACATCAAGATTTGTGCCAGTAAATGAAAATTAATGTCGGGTTTCCATGTCATGACAGGAGATCTATGATCCTTGGCCTTTCACATACTGGAAACGTTTCAACTCGACCCTTCAGTTCCATTTTGAAGGCTATTAATGGGCCAATTCCGAGCTATGGAAAAGAAAGAAAAAAGAATTCAACTTTAAGAGCAAAGTTACTCTAGAGAAATTATTTACTTCATATTAAGTCAGCATCCCTTTTTCCTTTAAGTCTGAACACAGTGTTCAACCCCCAAGCTCTCCCCTTATTGATTGAGAACCTCATTGTTTGTCTCTTATGAGCATGCCTTTGGTGGAGGATTGAAGTGGTGGAGGCCCAGCTGGAAGGAACTTAAATTATCAGTTCCGAACCATGCCGACAGGAAAGTCTATAATATTTTCACTTCTGCTGATCATTTATTAATAGAAGTACTCCTTTCCCATCCAATTGATATCTTGCAAATATATGAGTTATTATCCATGGGTGTATTTGTTATGTATATTGATGGATCATGCTATCTAATGTGCTAACCTTTTATATTATCAACATATGCTTTCTTTGCTTGGTTGTTGAGAACTAGTTGCAGGTATATAGATTTGGGTCAAAGTGCTCAATGGTGGAATTCATCGAACATCTGGATGAGGTAGGCCTCTTTCTTATCTCTCTTTCATATTGGTTTATATAGGATTTATTTGGGATGGAGTTTATTTCTGCAGTCATTTCCGTCTGTTGTGGTTTACCCTAGCCATAGAAAGATTTTCCTCGTAACAGTATCCAACCTGTGGGCTTCCTGATCCATGGAAGCCCAAGCTAGGCTTGTTCTCCCAAAATTGGCCACCAAGAAAGGTCTTGCAAAATAAATGGGCATGCCCTCCAAATATCTCAAGTCAAAAACACATCTAATAAGTGAGGCATCTAAACATGTGCATCAAAACTATTTCATCAAATTAAACAAATTCTCAAAGACCCTATACAATTGACCAATTTTAGGTATGGAGGGGTGTCATATAAGTCCTATTGGGTAGACCAAAACCCTCAAGTAAGGGATGCTCCCAAAGGTGCCTCTTCAAGGTCATGTAGTGGATTATGAGGTGGATAGGGGGTTAGAATTCATAGGTAAATGAGTTTCATGACATACAAGGGCTTGTATTTTCTCATCTATGGGTGACTTTGTAGAGGGTGTGTTGCACCTTCATTTTCAATGCAACCTTTTTTCCAAGCCCATTTATTTACCATTTATTATTAAACTTATGATCCAAACACGTGTGCATTCTCAATAGATAATTCAAAGCTGGGGGGTAGTAACACAATGCCACTTTAAAGAAGAGGTCCACGAAGTTCCATATGGGTAACCATCAAAGCGTTATAATGCACTTGTGTTAGTATTTCATTCAGGCGAGATATTTATTATGTGTTTGATTTTTTGCAGGTCTTCAATTCTTTTAAGTGAAGCAATTCATCATTCTTAGGACATTTCTGGGTGAGAATCTAGAAGGTTTATATTTTAGGCTTTTATATTTTACTAGCCATCATCCCTCTAGGTCTTTAACCCCTTCTTCCCATGAAATGAGGTACATGCCCTTCTTGGGTCACTAAGACCATAAGGCCTAGAAGAGAGTAATTTTATGGGAATATAGTGAGTGAAAAGTGATAATTATGGTCACGAATGGTACAATGACCCCTCAAGGGACCCCTAGTTCCACCCCTTACCCAAAATTCGACCACTTACTAGGAAATCGATGACACTCACCAAGGTGAAACAAGGTCAAAAGAATAATTTCCAAGCAAGCATTCTAAATTCAAAAGAAACTCAAATACAACATGCTTAAATGCCTCAAATATAAGGGAAATTACTTGCCACAATACCTGACTTGTACCGCATGGAGCAAGACCCCACTGCCTTCCAGAAGCTAGTTGGTGTGGTGGATTCCCTGATGATGGATCCAATGTGTGGTGGTGAGGTGGGTTTCCATACATGCAAGTGGAAAATTCTAGTCATGTGGTCTCTCGGTACTCCATGTCTAAACCTGAGGGCCTCGAGACATCACCTCCTTAGTTATCCCTAAAAGTTGGGGATAACATCTAGCTCCTACTTGGGGACATGTACTCATCGTAGAGTGCATGAGAAATGCAACATCTCCTGGTAGACTTGTGCCTACACACACTAAGAAAGAATTTTTTTTAATAGTAGGATGACTTCGTTCATCCTTTATCCATATAATAAAAAACCCAAGAGAAAATGATAATTAATCTAGTAATTTTTTTTTTTTTAGCATTTTACATATATATAATTAAAATCAATAATGCAAGTAGAGAAAAAATAAAAATTCAAGAATGAAATGCAACTGAACTATCATGAGAAATCAATATGCAATGTGCAGGAAATAAAACTGACCTA
The DNA here is from genome assembly GCA_009831015.1 of Picea engelmannii. NCBI lineage: Eukaryota > Viridiplantae > Streptophyta > Pinopsida > Pinales > Pinaceae > Picea > Picea engelmannii. The sequence continues at coordinate 981,197 of ML779665.1, forward strand.
CCTACTTACCTAGGGCCCTGAAGATCATGTTAAGTCATATAACCAGTGCAAACAACTGATCATCTCATCAATGTATCTTCCCCTATTCTTAATTATGTAATATAACAAAAGTAAGTTAAGCACATAATGATCATGAGCATAAATAGACATATAATCAATTATGAAATGAAACTCATGAAGATGGGTGGGAGGGAGGACATCTTGTTGGAAAGAGAAATAATAAGCCTGATGATCCCAAAAATCTTTCCTGAAGTGACAAACACAAGCTTGATCAATCCATCTTTGAAGAGGGATACCATATGTAGAACATGACTCATCTTCATCTGCACATAAATATCTGTTGCTCGTTGAAGACTGAGAGGAGATGAGAGATCGAAGAAAAATTACATGCCCCCCCAAAGAGGAAGATAATATGTAAGGGACCACCTCAGGTCTAGAGAAAAAATATCCTTCCATACTTAGAACATGCTACTTCTTATTTATTCATAAATATATGTCCAAGGTCTCAATGTGATAACACTTTCGTTTGGCAGGGTGAGCCTCAGATTTCTCTAGATTGACCACGATCTGGTTTCCATCAAAATTTGAGTGCAACAATGGTTGGAAATATTCATAGAACAGGATCAAGTCATTGGAAAATTAATCATCACAATTCTCAAGGGATGGCTGAGAGTCATCATGAGTAAATTGTGACAAGTTATCCTCAATAGGATGAAATAAGTCTGTGACCATATCATCATCGAGATGCAAAATATATGGACCATCCAATTGTAAAAAAAAATCCTTTGAAGAGATACTTGTATCCTTTACCAGAGAAGTGCCTTCAATGTCATAGATGAGATCTCTGTCAAAAGTAGGACACCCAACATCCCATCTATGTATCTCAGTTTATATGAACATGTTTATATGTTCATCAACCAAATCTAAGGGTTCTTTCATAAAACTATCAATATGAATGAAAATAACCATCTCTTCATCTTCATGTGCAGAAAGAACATAGGTTAGGGTGAATTCAAATAGATCTTCAGATTATTCATCATAGAGGCTATTTGCTTCTTCATGTGTAGGAGGAGAGTAAGTCCGGACAAACTCAACTTCATTAAGCGGAAGAAAATATAACAATGTCTCACGAGGCTTCTCAACATGTTGTACATCATCATAATTTCTCTTTCTCTTTATGGACGTGCTCCTCCATCACCTCTTCATCGCAAGAGACTTGATCCTTAATATGGAGTGCTTTGTTTGATTTTATTCAAAAAGACCTTTTGCATCCAAGGGATCCTCTAATAATCCTTCATTTTCAAATTTATGGAATGGTATCATTAAGATCTTCATAAGGGTCACAACTCATCATGTTCTCTTTTTGATGTGTAGGATAAACAAAGGCCAGGATGCCTTCATCAAGTGGAAGGTCAGATATAAGCACTTCATCTTCATCAAATGTCTCTTCTAGATATTCAACATGAGAAACTTCATAGGGATCTTCTTCAATATTTTCTTCATCATCATTTATAGGAAAACCTTCTCTACAAAGAGCGTCTTTGAGCTCTTGGAAAGTATCTCCTAAATTCCGGGTAGCTGACTGATAATGTTTGAGAAATTATTTGATGAGATTTGTATAAGATGTGATACTTCTTAGATTACATGAGTGTGCAATCCAATTCCTTGGACTTGATTTCAGTGAAGATACAAAAAATTTCATAAGTATGTCTTCATGCAATACATTTAGACTTGAGGCATACTTCATATAATTGATGACATGGGTGACTGTTAGAGTTGGGTCACCATTAAAGTTGGGGCAATTTTCCCTCCATTCCATTGGGAAATGGTTTGGATATACATGAATATCCTAGACATCAAAAGAGGGATAAACCTTATGGAAAAACCATGGTAAGTCTCGTGAGGCGATGGTTCCATTACTTAGGGTAATACCTCAATGGAGTCGCCAGATGAGACTAATGCTCATCAACTAATGGAAAGGGGAAAATAAAGAAATGTGGATTCATGGAAAGTGGAGTTTCCAGACAAGCTTGTGGGAATATTATTTGGGGTCAAATATTGCCAAAGTGTCATCAGGGTTCAGAAGAGGATTCAAAATCCTCCCCGACAACGACACCAAAATGTTATCGCACAAGTTGTAGGTTGAGAAAATCCCAACCCAAGACACAAGATGAAGACAAATAGGAGAGCACCTACCAACTGTCACCTTAAATAGGTGTTCCCGCCACTTTATAGGTGAGGTGGTCACCTCAAGGGGGGAATTGATCTAGGTGGATATTGGTGGCCACCCACTTATTCCAAATTCCAACTGGCTCATCTTGACAATTTTTAGTTCAACATGTTCTTTTGTAATTATTTGTAATTGTGGGTTTTTCACTTCCGGGGTTATTTGAATCCCTACAAAACTTCCAGATGGATATTGGTGGCCTCCCACATAATCCAACTGGATTATTTTGGAAGTTTTCATGTTAGTACATCTTTCTGTACTTTCGAGGCAGTTTTGGGGCCCTGAACAACATTTTTGGGGCTTGCCACAATAAAACTATAGACAAAGTCACAATTTGATGACATAATGTGTAATTCTCGAAAATACCTTTCCAATGGGCTATCACGCGTCTAAAAAAAATATCGTATGCAAAAGTTACGACCTCGAGAAGTTGAGGTACCAACTTACCCATCGAGGCCCACATAACTTTTGGCGTTTCATCTCTTAGGGTTAAGTTTTTGGATGTCTATGGTTTTGGAATTCCTGAGTAGTGTTAAAAATGCCTCTGGAGCCTCATTGTGGTCATTTTCTCATACAAATGCGTGTAGCCACCACATCTCTTCTCAGAGATAGCTACCACCATTCGAGCATGTTGTTTTTTAGTTTTTCAGTTTTACATTTTCAACCTATTTTCCTTATTCAATAGAATTTATTGTTCACTGGATATCTGTTGTTGTTCTTTATATATTTGTGTTATTTTATTCAATCTATTATTCATTTTGTTTCGCTCATAAATCCAAATCAGTGGTATCCGAGTAGTCTGCTCTTGATCGTTTTTCAGTGCATGTCCCTAACAAGGTCCGAGTATAGCAAGTTGGGTCTTGAGATTATCTCTCTTGAGGAAAATCAATCTCACACACCTAAGAAACCCTCCATGGTGTAAGAAAAGAAAAATGACGGAGAAGAAGATTCTATTAACTTTTTGCTTGAGCAAGTTCTCACACGACAGAGGGGCGAAATGATGGAGAATTTTTCCTACATCCTTCAATGCCTACCAATAGAAACAACTGCATCTTCATCAAGAGACCACTTTGGAGGAACATATATCTTCAAGGTACAAGTTAATTTTGATATTCCCATATTTGAACGTCAGATAAATGAAGATTCCCTAGAAAAATGGTTAAATCTGCTAGAAGGTTATTTCTTTTTCACAAATTTTTCAACTGGGAAAAGATCACCTTCGAACTCCTCAAGGCTTTCCCCCATGTCAAAATTTTGTGGGGAACTTACTGGGAGAAAATTTCCACAGAGGAATCTAGAATATATGGGGCCGAGCCCACTTGGGATTTTTTTGTGGATGTGGTCAAGGAACAATATTACCTTGTTGATAACTATGAAGACCAGTGCATGAGATGGACCACACTGTGGCAAGAGAGGGGCCAAATAGTGCCAGAGTTCACAAATACTTTCCATACCTTGCAAACCAAGATGGGTATCAAATACTTCGAGCGACATCTGGTTCTAAAATACCGTGGGGCTCTACACAGGCACATCCAAACCGAAATGGATTTCTTAAACATCTCATCTCTAGGAGATGCCTATCGATATGCTATCAAAATCAAGCATAAATTTGGGCACCATAACACACAAGAATTAAGTTCTGCAAGTCTGCAACAACCAATGAATGATAAATACAACTATAAGCAACAACCTCTTGACAACCAGTTCAAGACACAGGAAAATAAGGGAAAGGGAAAGACGAAGAATGACACTGGGAAGTGGTGTGACTTCCACAAAATCCCCTGGTACAACACCAATGAATGTTGCTCAAAACAACCATTGGTGGTCGAGATAAAAGACAATGAGACGAACCCTGATTAAGAATCTGAACTAGAAAATAATGGAACAAGAAAGATCATCGACGTAGACCCCACTACTACTGTCACGACCACAACAATTCAACTATAAGAACCAACATATACTGAAGAGGGGGATCACCTCTTCCATTCATAGATGTGGGTGAAGGGGACCCCATTTCATTTCATTGTTGATATCATAAGCTATAAGAACACCATCTTAGTTGAGGTCATCAAATAGTTGGGGTTGTCGATAACACCACACCTACAACCATACAACATCGAGTGGATTCGCCAGGGATGAGATCTCTGTGTCAGCCAATAGTGTCTCCTGTCCTATGGCATCCAACCCTTCAAGGACGAGGTAGTGTGTGATGTTTCCCTTATTGATGTCTGTGATGTTTTTTTGGTACAACCATATATGTGGAAAAGTCATGATGTTTATGAGTCTTGACCCCGTAGTGTCATTATTACTCTGGGGGGTCAGCTCCATAGGATACTAGAGGTAGTTCTGACTACTGTTCCACCAAAATAGTGTCGTAAGGTAATCTCTCATACTGTTAAATTCAGCCTCTTCACAATCTGTTCAAAGAATGAATAGAAGGCCACTGCAACCACTGCAGCCTCAACACCTTCTATCTAGTAGAATTAGAATGCAGAAGAGAAATAAAATATTGCTTCTTCACCTATGATGATGAATACACAATTCCCCGCTAAGCCAAGATACAACAGGTTGGTGGAGCGGATTCAATCCCGCCAACAACATGTTCATGACAACCTTCCACATACCAAACAACACAACTTCTCTAGTAAGGTAAGCAACTCACCAAGATTCAGATCCAACAAATTCTCTCCCCTCTTCCCTGGGCACTCAACGCAATGGGGAACATTGATTCCTAAGGGGGGAGGATTGATCCAGGTGGATATTGGTGGCCACCAACTTATTCCAAATTCCAACTAGCTCATCTTGACAGTTTTTAGTTCAACATGTTTTTTCTGTAATTCTTTGTAATTGTGGGTGCTACACTTCCAGAGATTTTTGAACCCATACACATCTTCTAGGTTGATATTGGTGGCCACCCACCTAATCCAACTGGCTTATTTTGGAAGTTTTCATGTCAATACATCTTTATGTACTTCCGGGGCCATTTTGGGGCCCTAAACAACATTTTTTTGGATTGCCACAATCAAACTATAGACATAGTTAAAGTTTGATGACATAATGTGTAGTTCTCGAAAATGCCTTTCCAACAGGATATCACAGGCCTAAAACGAAGATCGTATGCAAACGTTACGACCCTGGGAAGTTGAGGTACCAACTTACCCATCGAGGCCCACATAACGTTTGGTATTTCATCTCATAGGGTTAGTTTTTTGGATGTCTAGGGTTTTGGAATTCATGAGTAATGTTAAAAAGGCCTTTGGAACCTCATTGTAATCATTTTACTTAGACGAATGTGCGTAGCCACCACATCTCTTCTCAGAGATAGCTACCACCATTCGAGCATGTTGTTTTTCAGTTTTGCAGTTTTACAATTTCAACATATTTTCCTTATTCAATAGAAGTTATTGTTCACAGGATATTTGTTTTTGTTCTTTGTATCTTTGTGTTATTGTATTCAATCTGTTATTCATTTCATTCCACTTATAAATCCAGATCAGGAATCTTGGGTGACCCTAGGGGGAAACAAGATGGAAAGTGAGATGTATGAATGGATTCCCCTATAGGTCAAGTTACCAAGTGCATAAATGGATTGAATAAGGTCTTGGTGGTAGACAAAGGTTTCCAAGAGGTAATAGTTCCTGTGAAGAGTGGTGTACCTGCCCGAGATACAAGAACAAGCCAAGTATATGTGTATAATGTTAGGTGGAAAATCAATTTAAGCTTGATGTCCCTAATTTCAGAAGTAAACCGAGATATATATCAGAAATAAAATAATTGTTAAATCTGCTAAACAATTGCTAAAAGTCGAACAAATGATGCAAGAGATAAGCTAGATAAACACTAGTAATCCTCAAGTATGAAAGCATGAGATTTTAGCAATGAAACAAGGCTATAGTAAAATGTGTTTGCATAGAAATTTTGTAGCCTTATGGCTGTATCAAAACAATTTTTTACAACAATAAATCCAACCCCCAAAACTTGCTAATAATCCACCCAAAAAGTGTGTTAAGCTTAGTAGATTAAGTTGGAAAACTTTTAACAACTTTTGACGGTTGGTTTGTGAGTTATTAAGAAGTTTGTATTAGGGATTATGAAG
>ML779665.1:993484-1005216 GCA_009831015.1 Picea engelmannii
AACCTATAACTATTTTAATTGATTTAGGAGCTATCCATAGTTACATAGATCCTAATATTATTAAGAGATTTAATTTTCAAAGAATCAAGCATGGGAAATCTTGGCTAGTTTAGTTAGCTACGAGAGCTAAAAGAATAATCAATGAGTTGGTTAAGGATTGTCCAATGGACATGAATGTAATGAGTACAAAGGAATATTTGAACATCATACCTTTGGGTTCATATGATTTCCTAACTAGTATGGATTAGTTGGATACACATCATGCTATCCTAGATTGCTACAACAAGGCCTTTTCTTATTTGGATGAGGAAGGGAACTTGAGAACAATTTAGGGTATTTTAAAGGAAATACCTATCAGAGAAATTTCAGACTTAGCTAAAAAGAAGCTTAAAGAAAGGATGCCAAATATACACAACCCATATGGAAGATGAAACAAAGGATGAAGTGCCAAGTATTGAAGATCATCAAATATTGAAAAATTATGAGGAAGTATTTAGAGAGATATCAGGGTTGTCACCAAAGAGAGATATAGATTTCTCCATCAATTTGATGCCTAGATATGCCCTAGTGTCCAATATTCCTTATAGGATGAGTACACCGGAGCTGAAGGAATTGCAGATGAAACTTGAACAAATTTTGAAGAAGGGGTATATACGCCCAAGTGTGTCACTTTGGGGTTTCCCAACACTTTTTCTAAAGAAGAAGGATGGAACCTTAAGGTTACAGCTTGATTTCAGATATCTGAATAAGGTGATCGTGAAGAACAAGTATACTTTTCCAATGATAGATGATATTTTTGATTAGCTAAAAGATGCAAATATATTCTCAAAGATTGACCTAAGATCAATATGCCATCAAGTGAAAATTAAATAATAAGATATCGGGAAGATAACATTTATAACAAGGTATGGACATTATGAGTTTACAGTGGTGCCATTTGGGTTGTCAAATGAACCAACTATCTTCATGTATTTGATGAATGGAATTTTCATAAATTACTTCGATAAGTTTGTTATTTCCTTCTTGGATGACATACTTATCTACTCTAATTCTAAAGAAGAGAATGAACAACACTTGAGGATGATGCTACAAGTATTGAGGGAGCATAAATTGTATGCAAGGTTTAGCAAGTGCTCATTTTATTAGAGGAAGATACATTATTTGGGCCATACTATTTCAAAGGAAGTGATAATAGTGGACCCTGAGAAGATATAATCCATTAGAGGATGGTCAACACCAAACAATGTCTCAGAGGTGAGATAATTCATGGGGCTTGCATGTTATTACAAAATATTTATTGAAGGATCTTCAAGGATTGCACATCCAATCACTTTTTTGAAAAATAAGGGTGTGAAGTTTGAGTGGACCTATGAATGTGGAGAAAGTTTTCAAAAATTGAAGAATTTATTGACAAGTGCACCAATATTGAAGATTGTTGATACAAATGAAGATTTCATTGTGTACATTGATGCATGCAAGGAAGAGCTCAATGGAATCCTTACCCAAAATGGGCATGTTATATGCTTTGATTCAAGGAAATTAAAGGAACATGAGAAGACCTATGGCACACATGCTTTAGAATTTGCAGCCATAATTTATGCCTTAAATATGTGGAGGAATTATCCTATGGGAAAACTATTTGACCTGAGGAGAGACTGTAGTGGCATGAAATATTTGTTTGGACAACCAACTTTGAATTCCATACAAATTAGATGGCCATAATTCTTCAATGAGTATGAATTTGATATAAAGCACATCAAAGGAAAATAGAACAAGGTGGATGATTCACTCAGTAGGAGAGTGCATGAGATGCATGTTACAACCATTATCATGTATAAATATGATTTGAAAGAAATAATTTTGGAAGTTTCAAAATCATATCAACATTATATGCAAACAAAAGAAATATTACAACAAGGTAATTTTCAACACAAAATTAAAGATTATGAGTTGAGAGAGGATGGAACCCTCATGTACAGGGGAAGAGTATATGTGCCTAAATATCAAGAGCTGAAAAATATGGTTATGAGAGAAATGCATAACATGCCTCATGTTGTGCACCCAAGATACCAAAAAACAGTTGCAACTATAAAGAGTCAATATTTTTGGCTAGGTATGAAGAAAGAGGTGGATAATTATATATCTAGATGTATAGAATGTCAATAGGTAAATGCTAATCACATAAATCCAATTGGATTGCTTCAACCATTTACCATTCCTAAGTGGAAATGGGAAATTGTGACAATTGATTTTATCACCAAGCTGCCCAGAACAATGAAGCAACATGATTCTATCATGGTGGTGGTGGATAAGCTAAGTAAAGCTTCTCATTTTATTTCAGTGAAATTAACTCACAAGGCAACAAAAATTGTAGAGATTTACATGATATAAATTTCTAGGCTACATGATGTGACTAAGGCAATTGTTTCCGACAGATATCCCAAGTTCACATCAAATTTTTGGAAGTGATTATTTAAAGAATTTGGGACAAATTTCAATTTTGTAACATCGTACCACCCATAATCAGATGGGAAAATAGAGAGGGTAAATCAAGTTATTGAAGATATGCTAAGAATGTATGTGATGGATAAACCATAAAAATGAGAAGATTATCTACATTCAGTGGATTTTGATTATAATAATGGGTATCATGCATATTTAAAGATGACCCCATTTGAAGTATTATATGGAAGAATGTGCAACACACCAGTGAGATGGGACGACCTGAAAAACAAAGTAGTGGTTGGTGTTACAAAATGTTTTCCCTACAGACATGTGAATCTTCCCTTGTATTACCAGACCCTTATACCAACACAAAAAAAGTACAAGTGGACACTAACATCCCTTTAAAATCATTTTAACCAATCAGAAAGAGAAGGAGAGAAAGGGAATGATGTGCCTTTTTACGAAGTTTGTCCTCGTTGCTTCCAATTATTGAGCTTGATCTTCAACCCCCCCGATGCAAATTGATACTTGCAATGGACTGCAAAAGAAAACAACTATCTCCTACTCTAGTTTGATTAGGTAAGACAAGTTTAGTTATGAAGATTAGAGAAACAATAGACAAGAACATGTAGGAATACGCAAGCTTGAAGGAAATAGGCCAAGTATATATTCAATGAGAACCAAAAAGAGAATACTTACAAACCACGATTGATGTTGCAACAACCTCTCCAAGCTTCCCTCATCCAACCCTTGCACAAATGAACCAAGATCAATATTATGATGCTTTCACTGATTTGTTTTCCCTTTCCACCATGGAAATTCCACCAATTTATAGGATTTGAGAGGCTCAACCACCTTGGGTATTTTTGGAATTGGTTGGATATGGCTCCATAAGTTGTGATTTCTTCCTTAGATATGTCCATGGAGTCAGATTCGAGCTAAACCAACCCCATCCATTGAGATTTTTCCCTTAGAAGGAGGTTGGATTCACCATGATTTCCTCCAATCAACAATGATGCTCCCTTAGTGTTGAAGACAAAGCACCATGGTGCTCCCTTAACATGATAAAGGGAGTGCCAGTGCCCCCTAAGTATGGGAAGGGGACTTCTAGTCTTCCTAAATGTAAAAAAAATGGTTAAATTCCCAGGTGAAAAAGTATGTTTCAACTGTCATATGATGGGGTTTATTATTTTAACTTGATTTAGGGGTTGACACAAGTGTTTACATGATGTTGATTGAGTTGCGACACTTAGAAAAAGTGTATGTGACACTTACGACACTTGCAGAAATTAAAGTGTGACACTTACGAAACTTGCGAAACTTATGATATAATGCTCAAGTGTGGAATTTTTATGTGTAAAATATTCCCCCCTAAAGTGTGAATTCAAAAGAGGCATATTGATGACTGAAAAAATTTGTAGATTCTTCAATGCAAGGGTGTTGTAGTTGGAGAACCTAGTAGAATATGAAAACAACCATAAAAAAATATTAATATATGTTTCATTCCCGAGGAATGCATACCTATGATCAGAATATAAATGACTCAAAGCATGGTCGTTGACCTATACAATGTGGATCCATTCCTCCATGACATGACCTAATTACAGCCATGAAAGAATACACAGTGGAGATACAATATGACAAGAACATAGCCATGGACCAATACAAAGTGGATCTATGTAACAATATATATATCAATCAAATGATCTCCATCATAACTCGGGGAAAGCACAAAACAAGGTGAGTACTCAACCCAAGGTATTCGTCCTGATCCCAAACCAATATGATTATATCCATGTGAATAATTGATTCGATGTTGAACATGGTAGAAACTGCTTGATTACCGGTCATTGAGGTAAACCGTTAACAAGTGTGAGGGAAATCACCATTGATGTCAATGAATCCCAAGGTAATTTTATTACATTCTAGTGAATGTGAATAATGAGTTGAAGTCGAACATCGGTGGAATCAATTGATCTGGGGTCAATGATGTGAAACCATTGTCGAACGCGAGGAGGTCTGCCATTGAGGCATGCAAGTTCCAAGGTAATGATGTATTTCTAAGTATAATTCTTGGATAATGTGATGAATTCAATAGGAAAAGACTCATCGAAGGAGGGCCTTGATGTATCCCCCATAATTGACATGAAACTTTTCATAGGAAATTGATATGAGATGATGTATTAAATGAACATGGTCTGACATAGGAATGGAAACCGATGATACTATAGATGGTTGGTTTAAAATGAAGACTTCCCTTGAACATTGTGAGACATGACACAAGACTTGGCAGCATAGAATTAGGGTGGACCAAAACATAATGCAAAAAATTTCGGGGAATTCTTCAGATGGGATAAAGGAGTAATGAGATTCATGGGATTTGTACAATGCAGAGGCAAGAAAATTATCCAAGTGTATGGTAGGATGCGAACATGTGATGTGTTCAAGGGAGATAATGAAATATACCTTAAAGGTCTCAAGAAACTTGACCCACTTCCTTCAATTTCCCCCCCATCCATATAGATGAGTACCTATTTCTTGTTTAACGAGATCGAGGAGAATAACACATGCTAGGTATAACTCCTTTGGTAAGTTCCTCTTCCCATATTTAATGAACTGGAAGAAGTAAGGGTTTGTTCCTAGATAGGCCCTCCAATGTATGGTTTTATGAGTCCAAAGAAGGAAAAACCAGTTGTTTTTCATGTTTAGGGAGTTTGAAAAGAACTTAAAGAAAACTTTGTGGGTGTTCTTTTTCGTAATTTTAGTCTCCAAGGCCTGAAAAAGCATAAAATTATGCGAACGAGAACTCTTCTATCCAGAGATGGCCAGAGTATTCCTTTTTCATAGTTATTCTGATGGGACCAAAAAAGGGTTAAACTATCTTCCAACAGACGACTCTTCATGTTTTAATGAGCTTGAAGGATGAAAAAGTTTGCTTGAAGGGATTATAAGGTCACTGAAAAGTTTCGCTTCTTATGTTCTTGCATTAGCAATCCATTCTAGGAAAAAACGTCAGAAACCCCTTAAAAATCAATTGAAATTGTGAGAAAATCAAATAAAAGGAAATGTCAATGTGAAAAAGGTTTGAAATTAACTAGTTTGCAAGTGGTTAAAAGTCATTTGGTGAATAAATCTAGTTCATTTTACCTCTCATTCTCACTTTCCTTTTTCAGTTGAAGTTTTCCCCAATTTTGAGTAGTTTTTCAGCATTGAGTGCGGGATTTCTAGAATGTCATTATTCATTTATTCTGGACCAAGTTGGTAGTCTGACCCTTCTCTTTCATTTCCATGCTTTCATTTTGATTTTCATGCATTTTTTCAACTGTTTTGGGCCTCTTTAGAGCCCCCATGGCACCTTACTGGAATGACGCTCCCCTTAGCTGTCATGGGGGGTTCCAGTCTAGATATTGGCACCCTGGTGCTCTCTTTGAGGGGGAATAAATGCTCTGTGATGGTCTTCAGGGGCACGCCAGGAGTAAATCAATTTTTGTTTTCTTATTTTTAGCTTATGAAAAAGCAATTTTTTGGCTTTGGGATCTTGACTAATGAACTTTAATGTTGTTTTGTAGGTGGTTGATCATCAATATGCTTGAGTGGAAAGAAAGAGAGAATGAAAATGATGACATGGTTTCATTGCATGACCCTCAAGCAAGGGCAACGATCAAAATGCTGGCCTATTGAAAATTTTCAAGACACAAAACATGAGGAAGGAGGTGCTTCTCCTTGAGCACCTGATAGGGCTATGGGATGCAGATGAACAAGATTTTCGGGTAGGATCTCAATATTTGGAGATTGATATCGAGGATGTATACTTCCTTACGGGGCTCTCTTAAAGAGGGGCACCCATCACCTTGTCTGACCATCAGACTACAACATTGCATACTATTGACTACATAGCACAATTTTGTAGGTCAAGATCCCATAAGGAAAGTGGCATAATCATGATTAAAGATGTAAGAGACCTTCCATTACAAGACATAATATTCACCATTACTAAACTAACAAAAAGCACCAATCCTTACCTATATTCCAAATCTCAGATGGCATATGAAGTTGAATGTCTTGAGCCAAATATTTTCAACTGGTGCACATAATTTTTGGCAAATGTCAAAGACCAAATTTCCAGATGCAGAATATGGAAGCATAAACAATTCAGTTATGGGTCATTCCTGGTATTGTTATTCCTAGAACGAGTACCTCTAATGCAACCACATGTTTCTTTATTAGAGCATCCTGTATTAGATCCCATGATGGAGAGGTGGACTATCCTTTCACCTTGGTTAGGAAACGAGCATTCATCTTTTACTTTCACCACTGGTTTCTTCGCATGGTGGAAGAGACAAATTGTGATGGTCGAGGACTATCCCTATGCTGGGGTAGATTTTAGAGGTACTGCAGACTTATTTCTCTCAGAAGGGGTACAATGGGATGCATAATTTATATTCCGAAAAACGTGACCTTGCAAAAGTATTTTTTAATTTTATAATATATGTATTTTTTTGTTGTACAATGAGCGATATAATCATGTTTGTTTTTCATCATGCAGATAAAGGGACATCACACCCAGTTGGGATGTTGAAATTTGGATGGTGTGGTGGTGATTAGGTAGTGGCAAAGGCAAGTGAAGGAGAAAGAGGGCTCCTTGAGGTAGAGAGGAACCTTAGAGGTCTAACCATGGGTGTTCCTTCTATGAGATTACAAGATGCTCCCTACCACTTACAGAGGCACATAGTAGGGGTGTCGAAGGGTCTCAACCATCTGTTGCGACGACTAGCCAAAGCGATCATGTGTTACCATGAGCACAATGTAGTGTAGGAAGACAAGTAGAGTCTCATGTCTTAGTGTAGTCTTTTATGATGATGTACGTGCATAGTAGCCCACATTTTTCCCTTCTATGTAGTTTTTTGGATGATTTATTTTGACACACTTTTGATAATTATATACAGATATATATATGAGTTTTGTCTTGGCTACTTATCATTTTTAATGATGTGATGTTTTTTTATATTTATGCWTTATGATTTTGAATATTTATCTATGTGTAAGATTCCAAACCAACATATATTTTTCTAATGAATATGTAATGACATTAATTTCTCTCGATTTGCAGAACTTAAAAAAATCTAGTTCCTAAGGCGTACATGGGACGACAATATAAAAGGTAGTGTACATACATGGGCTGACAGTAGAAGAGTGTGGTGTCCCCGAGCTAATGGCATTCATCCCCAACTCCCTGTTGGGTAGTGCCACACTAAATTCAAGCTCAGACACCACTCTGATGGTGTGCCTAGCTCCCCACTAGGTCTTGTCACCCTCTGATACCACAAAGTGTTGTACTTAGCCTTAGACGATGGTCACAATACACCATTATACACTGCACATTACCTTAAAATGAAAGTTTGCGCAATGTAGCTAGAAGTGAGGTGCGCAATGCTTGGTGTGCACCAACCCCATTCACAACTCAACTTCTATAGCTCTAGGTCAACCAAGCTATAACATTATAGCATACTACTAATTCATGTTACCATGGAATTTCACTGCACAACTTCTATTCTTACTCAAGTCTGTGTAGTAACGCTTAGGGTAACGTGCTCAATCCACTCTTGAGTCATGCCACACAACTTATATAGTGAAAGAAACATTCCTTTTAATATAATCACAAGCAGTGGAAATATCTCACTAACTACACACACGGGCATATTAATCTCCTGACATATTGCGCACACATCTATCTAGGCATCATGCACCACTTCTGATTTCTCCGTGTATGTGAGTCTATTTCCCAATGCGCGCACACACACCAACTTCTTGCTACACAAATGATGCCATCCTATGCACCAACCACTCAATCTTCTCCCATGCTGACTCAACCAAATTCACAAGTTTAAGTTAACAAGAAAATCCATCATCAATTAACATACCTATGCACAAATACATATAGGCTACAGACACTCTATTTACATGTATATGCAACATTAAACATAATAACAACAAATACTTATATGCAACAACATACAAGAATTAACCCATGTCAATCATAGACAAGAAAACACATAGTAAAGAAGATAAGTGCATAAATCACACGTATATTTTATTAAAGTCATCAACTGTAGCCTTGAATTAGACATTCCTCCCAACCTTAGACGGTGTCACTCATAATATTTTAGTGATAGGTCACCCTTGAGTTGGGGATCCACTCCACCAGGGCGAAAGGGTTTCCTAGTGCCAACTCAAGGTCCAATACCCAACAATTTACCCAATTCTTGTGCATGTAAACGCAACTAGCCCATAGTTCCTCATTCTCCATGCACATGTCACACCCAAGGAAGTGTGCCCCTTCTCTGCCTAAGTAGTCCCTTGGCCACACCACTTCCCTTACTAGGGTTACCAGCAACAGGTTGGACAAGAAGTATTGGACCTTGTGTCTAATTCTCAACACTACAGAGAGCAACTCACAACAACACTCTCAACTGAGAGTAAGCTCATGGGTCTGACCACCACTCCACAAAAACTAGCCTCCCGAGAGACTGCTACCACTCCACAACAACCAACCTCTCGAGGGATTTATATCAGTCAGTCCCCCCGTCTCAACACGAGGACTCAGTTAGAAACCCCCACAACTCCCTACAAGATTCTTCGAGAAAACAGAGTAATAATCAGATTTTCCATATTTTCCGACCCCCCGTTGTTGTGAGAGCCTATCACATGCCAAAAATTCCAACAAAAAGATTAATAATGGTGAATCCCCCCAAATTACACTAAGGTCAACAATATATATTGCATTCCCTTTAATTGACACTTGTCACCCTTAGAAGCATCTCCATGCCACTTGGTGACATGTTCCCTTCCTATAATAAAATTAGGATAAAATAATATATATGCATGGTTGCACTTTTTGAAATAATATTAAAATATTCCCTCCCTTTTCCCCCGTCTATTTTTTGTTTGAGTCATCCAACGCACAACATTATATTATATTAATATTTTATATTGCAATTATATGCAACACCTGGCTTACTAGCCTCATCCATTTCCCCATGCACTAATTCAGTGTGTGCAACATAGCGCATGGTGCACACTTACCTAGGTGCGAGCAACACATAAACTGTGCACACCCTATCTTTGATATCATATTCCATGCACCATTTTATTGCACGCTACAACAAAACTTAATGTCATGGCTCACCAACCTACAAGCATGCTACATCATGCACTCCAACCTCAATAGACATGAAGTCATGTAAAATTTGACTCTACGCACTTTCAAGATCACTACTGCGCACTTACTAGTGCACGCAACACCCTGACTCTGGTAACAATTCCTGCGCACTACTCAGGTGCGCATGCTGGTTTGGTTTTTTGACTGTTTTTTCCAATGGCCAAATCCTTTTTGCATACGACAATTATACATTCTATGCCCTTATTTAGCCATTTTTAAAGGTATTATCAAGATTTGTGCATCAATTCGCCATGGAATAACACGAGGTATGTGTAATAATCATTTTGCAATGGTTTTATGTTAATTCATATTCATTTGAATAATTACAATGATCTAACGTTTCTTGTTTGCTTGCAACAGGTCAAAAATGCGATCCAGTCCTTCATCCAGACCTCCATCTGACAATCGATCCGGCACTCGGAGCGTAGAGGAGTTGGTGGTTAGCATATCGGCAGGCTTCGATGGGTGAATCAGGAACATGGGTTTTTTGCCCACTCATCCCCTCCAGCTACGGAGCTTGACGCATTCATACTTGGGTGGTTGCAGCGGCCACTATGTGGAGCACAAGATGTTGTTGGACACAGATGCTTTCTGTTAAACAGATTTAATGTATTTATGTTTTTAGAGAGTGTCGATCCTTCCAGTGGTCGAACTCTCGAGCTTTGTATAACTCTATAAATATTGCTGCTTATGCCATGAAGAAAGACATGGATTTTATTTTATACACAGACATTATCTTCATTTTTCTGTATACTCTGTTTTTGATGATCAATACCAATGATGCGTTAACTCAATGAATGTGTTTTCCTATTGAAGTATTGCCATGACCTTTTGGGGGGACACCAGTGGTATGGGTAGTTGTTCATATCAGTATATATTTGCATCTGTACATTTTCCTTTCATATCTCTTCAATTTCAAAGTTGTTTGTTTAACTCCATTCACTGTGTATATCTCTTTAATTTCAGATTGCTTGTTTAATTTACATCACTATATATCTTCTCTAACTTGCAACTCACTTTATGGATTTTTGTATGTATCACAGAGAAAGTGTGGACATCCATGGTTGTTGATATTTAGATTCTTAACACTTTGCTTGCAGGTTGTAGTTCACTTATTCAGGAGTTGTTTAATTATGTTGTCATGTCTTTTTCTCTATGTTTCATAAAGCTGTATATCACTCTGTAGAGTATCTATTTAGACAATGATCATTTATTAAGCTGTAATTTCAAATACTCTTTGTAGGTGTGCATAACTTTTTAACCCTGTTTCTAGCATCAACATGATAAGATAGAAGTTGATTTTAAGTTATGATTTTCAATAGCATCCTAATTATAATTCTGAGTTATGATTTTCCATGATACCCTAGTTATAATTTCAAGTTTTGATTTTCAATGTTATCTTAGTTATGAATTTGAATTATGATTTCGAATTAGTATTAGTTATGAGTTTGTAGGTTTGCATGAATTATTGATTCTATACAGAGTATTTTCAATGTTATCCTAGTCATGAATTTGAATTATGATTTCTAATTAGTACTAGTTATGAGTTTGTAGATTTGCTTGAATTATTGATTCTGAAAAAAGTATTTTCCAGTATCAGTGTGATACAAAAAATGATTGATGTTGAATCTCTTCTACACAATTTTTATAGATCATATGGATTCCAAGAATATCTAATGTTGTTTTTATGATGGCAAAGCTTTTTATAGACTACCTTATCCATACTCTACATTTCTATGTAGAAGTTAGCATTGAGTTAATTCCACTTGAATTTTCATTAGTGGTTAGATGTCATCGTGATGTAATTCACCACTATAGACACAATCATCACATTTGAATACTGTCACAACACTCTTTCTTTCAGTTAGGTAGATTAGTGTTTATTCTCTGCAAGACAGAAATAGTTGTGAGTTTTTGCTTTAAGTATATAGTTCACTTGTAAAGATAATTCTGATAGATTATTTGCTTATTTGCTTATTTTCTTGTTCATTCAAAGGTAGATTAAATAGTTCAGAGATAGATTATTTGTTATTTTCTTATCCAGAGATAGATTAAATATTTCATAGTC
>ML779665.1:1005333-1032351 GCA_009831015.1 Picea engelmannii
TTTTGATCAAGGTTCCTTCTAACCTTTTTGGAGGAAGGAACACTCCACCCATAAACTCCACAAAATGATACCAGAAAGTAGGGGATAGCTCAACCCAAAGAGATAAAAAAGTCTCAGAAGAGACCAAAAATGAGGAAACTATAGAGAAGAAAATTGAGACATCAACATTAGTGGGACATGAGGCAATAACACTCAAACTTCATCAGAACCAACCAACAAAACCTTTTCCTTTTCACCACCATCAGGGGACTCTAACTTTGTAGATATCATTGACCCTGAACAGGTGAATTCTCTCTTTGGCAGTTCATCCAATATAGTTGTATCCCAAATTGAAACAACAACTTTGGAACCAGTAGTTACAACAGGCTCGAGTAAAGTCCTAGACATCCAAATAGTAGATAAATCTTCCTATCGAAGGAATACCCTTCCTGAAAAAGAACATTGGCACACTTTGTTATCTTCAAGGATAAAACCATTCAGGTATTCTCTCTTTGGGAATCAAATCAGTATGGATGATCAGGAGGATCACAACCATGTGAGACACAATTAGGGAGAAGAAGTTGGAAACCAAACAAAAACCACCTTTGGGTTTCCAATTTTGGATACCACACAAAATGTCAACATGAAGAACATTCCAGTCTTTTCACTACCCACCTTTTATGGTAAGAGCAGTGAGGACCTAGATACCTTCCTATTTAAGTTTGACATCTTGTGTTAAAGCTATAAATACTTGCAAGATGCCCATAAATTAAAACTTTTTCCTGCCACTCTCAAAGATTTTTCACTAAGATGGTTCATGGGGTTAGGAGAGTCTAGTATTAGGTTTTGGGAAGATATGAAAGCTATATTTATTAAGAAATACCAAGACTATTGAAAATCCAAGGTTTCTTGTAATGATATTTTTAAAATTCAACAGTTAGAGAATGAGAGTCTCGAAGATCACATGGAACAGTTTGCTTATACCTCACAGAAATCAAAATATCACGACCTTACAGATGATGTAGTCCTGACTCTTTTCCTTAAAGGAATTTTGGAAGAATATATAGAGACACTTAACCTGATGGCATCAAGTGACATCTCCCATAAACCATTCACTGAAATATGTGAAATGTGTAGAAATTACTCGAGGAGTAGGGCCAAAAATGGAAAGAGTGTTCAGGATCCTTATAATAGAAACCCAAAATAAGTTAGTTCTAGTGGTATTACAAGGGTAGATATAGGAAACCTATTGGAGAACTTCAAAACCGATATTCTAAGTACAATAGGTTCCTAGTTGGACACCTTAAATATTAATAAGAAATCAGAGGAAGAGAATGTAACAATGTACATATTTTGTCCAAGGTGCAGGAGGAAGCATTCCTAAAGAGAATACCCATTAGACAACATTTCAGTCTATGGCTTCTATACTAAAGTTCACCCAATTGAAAAATTCCCATCACTGCCCAATTTATTAGCCATTTATAGAAGTGGCAATCCTGGGGAATATTCCTATGTACCTAGGAGGCCATGGAGACCTAGGATTCAACCTACCTACCAGGATCTACCACCTCAAGTTCCACCTTATTATCAACAACCACAACATTGGAACTCACCAAATTGGAAAAACGGGTCTCCACAATATCCTTCACACCACCCTTGGATACAAGGATGGAGAGGAGGGCATACCCAAGGAAACACTCAGGTTCCACCTATTCCTATACCCACTCATCCTTACCCACAGTTTCCACCGAACATCCAACAACTTTTTCCAGGTTTTGTTCCCCCACCTTTACCTCTTATTCCAAAACAACTCGAGCAATTTCAAAATACAAGCTCCCCAATACCAACATTATTACCAGCACAACTAGTGCCTAACCCGAATAACAAACCAACTCAACCTCTTCACAATGTTGAGCTACAAACCTTCCCAATATATGTTATTTATTTTTTTCCATTACATGAGATTCAACTAAGGTTGGGAAAAGCTCTGGATAGAGAGAGGCCTTCAGTAGTCATCTGAGAATAATAAGAAGATGAAACTCCTGAACAACCCACATATGACACTAAGTTGGAATATGTTATCATTCCTAAAGACCAGGAACAAATGTTTCCTCAAAGTGAATCTTCACAGATGAAAAAATTCCCTCGTTATCCAGAGAGATTAGCAATTGAGAAACAAACGATTTGACCCAAATTTGACATTTTAAGTGAATCCAAGAATATCTGTATCAAAATTCCCCTGTTACAAGCCATAAAGGACATTACAATTTACAGTAAGGTGGTCAAGGAATTGTGTATCAAGAAACCATGAAGGAAATATAAAGATCCTCTAACAATACATTTGATAGGATAATTGTCTGAATACATATCAGAGCAGCCTAGCATCACAAAGTATGCAAACCCAGGGAACCCTGTAGTAAAAATAACCATTAATAAGGTTCCCATTGGAAATAATCTCAAAGACTTGAGGGCAACCATTAATGTTATGACTATTACTACCTTAGAGGAATTACAGTTGAAACCCCTCCTTAGACCTACCCCAACTATTTGGAATTAGCAGATAAGACAAAGTTATACCTGAAGGAATCTTGGATGATAACATAGTCACATTAGCATCATGGGAATATCCAGTAGAATTTATTGTCATTCATTCAAATATTCATGCTAAAGGGAATCACGTTATCTTGGGAATACCTTGGTTGGTCACAACCAATGCATTTATTGGCTGTAGAGAAGGTGAAATGACTATCTCTAATGGATTCTCTATACAGAATCTTACCATATACCCACCAACTCAACCTATTTTAGAGATCTTGAATGTCCATATGGGAATGAGAATTGGGAAGAACTCGTGTTTCCTAGTGATAATTCCTGGGCACTTCAAGAGAAAACAACGGAAAATGTGCTAAATCAATTTATTTCTACAATCAAGTGTGTTGATTTTCCACAATTTTTTCCCCAATTTGAGTACATGTTTAGTGAAGAATTTCAAGAAAAGTTGGATCCATCAACTTTGTCTTCAAAATATTTTATTTTTGATATAGATGAATCTTCCATATCTTATACCATGCCTTATGATATTAGTCCTGGGAAATTTCTACATATAAATTCTGGACTAGATGCAGATCAACAAGAGCATTTAGTAAATGTCCTTAAGACCAATCATGGGCATTCTCCTAGGAATATACCGATATGAAGGGTATACACCCAGACACATGCATTCATCACATATATACCCAGGTAGAAGTAACACTTGTTAGGAAACCCCATAGAAGGATGAATCTAACACTAAAGGATATAGTAAATGAAGAAATACAAAAGCTATTGAATGTCGGTTTTATTTATCCAATCTATGATAGTAAATGGGTATCCCCGCTTGTAGTGGTTCCAAATAAAGTAACCGAAAAATGGATAATTTGTGTTGACTTCCAGGAACTTAATAAGGCCACTCGTAAGGATTATTTTCCTCTTCCCTTCATTAACCAAGTCTTGGATACCTTGTTAGGGAAGCGATACTTTTCCTTCCTGGATGGATATAGCGGATACAACCAAATTCTTATAGCACCTAAGGATCAAGACAATACTACTTCCACTTGTCCTTAGGGCACCTATGCCTATTGGGTCTTACCATTTGGGTTGTGTAATGCTCTTGCCACATTTCAACGAGCATTATTAGGGATATTTGATGAACTCATTCGTGATTATGTGGAAGTGTATATGGACAATTTTACAGTATATGGTAATACTTATCAGGAAGCCCTAGATAATTTGAATAAAGTCCTTATCATATGTCAAGAAATGAATCTATTCTTAAGTCATGAAAAGTGTAAAATGTTATTGATTGAAGGAGTAGTCTTAGGGCATCATGTTTCATCTTAAGGGATTAAAGTGGATCCTGCTAAGATTGAGGTAATCGTCAAACTTCTACCTCCAAAGACTCAAAAATAGGTAAGAAGATTTCTTGGACATGCTATATATTATCGATGATTTATTGAGAATTTTAAAAATATTGTTGCACCAATGTTTGAATTTCTTACAAAAGATGTTGATTTTCTTTGGACTAGCCAGTGTCAAACCGCCTTTGAAACTCTAAAATATAAATTATTTGTGGCACCGGTTCTTAGGGGACATTATTGATCCCTTCCATTTCACATATCCACTGATGCCTTCGATACTGCAATAGGAGGATTATTAGGACAAAAAGAATACCAACAATCCTATTCCATTTACTTTGTGAGTAAGAACTTGTCCCATGCCGAGTTAAACTATACAATTACCAAAAAGGAATTCTTGGCAGTTGTCCATGCCATCAATAAGTTTATCCATTAAATCACAGGATATGAGGTATTTGTACATACATATCACTAGGCCATTATATTTCTCATGAATAAACCCATTACCAGTGGCCGAGTAACTAGGTGGCTCATGTTGTTACAAGAGTTCAATATTACTATCCTTGACCGACCTAGAAAAGAGAACTTAGTAGTTGATTTTCTCTTGTGCATTAATCATGAGGTTGATAGTATTCCTATAGATGATAGTTTTCCATATGAGCATATCTTTTCCATATCCGTCAATACTCCATGGTTTGCAGACATGGAAAATTATTTGTCTACTAGAAAGTTACCAGCCCATTTGTCACCTCATGAAAAGCGTCGAATTATAACGCAAAGTGCTAACTACTCCTGGGTTGGCCATGAAATTTTTTGTATTGGACTAGACTTGATTATTCGTAGATGTGTCCGGGAATATGAGATACTAGAAATAATACAAAGTTGTCATGATGGACCATGTGGTGGACATTTTTCCGATAACCGTACAACATATAAGGTTTTACATTCAGGTTACTATTGGCCTAACATTTTTAAGGATGCTTCCAAATATGCGAGGAGTTGTGATAGTTGTTAGAGGATAGGAAGACCCACATCAGCTGATGAAATTCACTTACGTAACCAAGTTATGATAGAACCTTTTTAGAAACATGCCCTTGAATTTGTAGGACCAATTTCCCCCATGTCTCGTAAGAAGAATTATATTATGGTTTGCACAAATTATGTCACCAAGTGGGTAGAGGAAAAATACTTGTTTAGGGCTACTGAAAAATCTGTTGTTGAGTTCATTTATGAAGACATCTTTACCCACTTTGGTGTTCCTCATGATATTGTCACAGACTAGGGTACACAATTCACTTCTAAGTTGATGAAGGAATTAACGAAAAAATATGGGATTAAGCATTGTAAGTCTTCTCCATATCACCCACAAGCCAATGGTCAAGTAGAGTCAACAAACAAAGTATTGGAAACTATATTAACCAAAATTGTCCAATTACACCATTGAGATTGGGCTGATATACTTCCAGAGGCTTTGTGGGCATATCGTACCACTTGGAGAAACACCACTGGGCATACCCCATACGAACTAGTTTATGGAAAATAAGTACTTATACCAATTGAATTCCATGTAAGGAATTTACATATTGCTGCACAATTGGGATTAGACCTAGATGAGAAACAAAAACAACGAGCCCTAAAATTGAACGAATTGGATGAGATTAGACAATATGCTATCCAACAGACAATTTTAGTTCAAAACCAGAGGAGCAAGTGGCATGATAAATTTATAAAAAAGAAACAATTTCAACCTCATGATTGGGATTTTCTGTTTGATTCCTAATTCAAAAATTTTAAAGGAAAACTTACCACTCGATGGTTGGGTCCTTATGAGGTAGTTACTGTGTATGATAATGGGGTTGTTAAGATAAAAACAATTGATGATGGACAAGTCTCTTTCATAGTGAATGGACACCGACTTAAACTTTACCACAAACCCATTTCCAAAGAATATTTTCTACAGGTCATGTCAGTTGAAAAGGAATTGGCCTTGGTGGATGGGGAAGTTTCTTCTCCCTTTCCCTATTCTTGAAACTTTTTTTGATTTCTGATTGTACATATGTAAATATTTTAAAGTGTGTTTTTTTTCTGTAAACAATTTTAGAGATTTCTGCATGTGTTTATCTAATCACAAGTGGACAACTCCAAGGAAACAAAAAGGGAAGTATTTTACTTCAAAAGAAGATGTTTCTGTATTTGAACTCTATTGTCTGCTTAAGCATCAATTGGATAATGACTTTTTATTATTCTTAGAAATTGCCTGCTTTAAATTAGCCATTTTTACAATATTTCTATCTTCCTTTCTCTCAAGGCATATTTAATGGCAGTTGCTCATAACCTCCACCACTAGAGGATATAAGGAAGTGGCACCTTGTCTTATCAAACCTTGAGGTTACTTGTACAATTTCCCCAAGAATCCTAAGTAGGTGAGTAAAGTATATTTATGAAAGAGTAGCAAGAAGGTCTGATTAGCGGTTAACCATGGAAACATCAATATAAATTCAAAAAGAAGAAGAAAGTGAGTAGGGATTGGAGATACCTTTCTGTTCTTTTCCAATGGTACCATCCACTACACATTGAAAATGCTTGATTATACCATATATTTAGATTGGCTATGCCCACTTAAGTATCCCTTACATCAGGACAATCTATAAGGAATACATAAAGAAGAGTCATCCTCTAACTTAAATACCATCCCGGTCCAAAGTAAAATTTTTCAGAGTTGCCTCCCGATCTTCTTGCAAAAGGAAATATTTATAAACAAATATTAAAATATGGTGGACCGGTCTCTACTGAAAAGGGTGTAAGAGGCTAACCCATCGGGATATTGAATAGATCTTCTGGCAGTGAGTACCAACCTATGGTATGACTAGGTAAACTCATTGGAGTACTGAAAAAGCTTGCTATCAATGGGGCATTCTACCTAGTGAAAGTGATGATCTGACAAACAATAAATAAAATTCCTAAATCTTAAAACTTGTCCTAATGTACGACACTACTTGTAGGCAAAGCTGAAAAGAAGTATGCATGGTTAAGAAAAAGTAAATGAAATCCATCAATCTGACATTGAGAACTACCTTTAAGACAATACTAAGACTCTCTTGCCTACCTCTTCTTAACTATATGTAAGATGTTTTATCCTACAGGTGGGGCCATATTTTAACCGTCTTGTCAGACTAATGTGTGAAATTTATCTCTACACTTGGAAAATGTAAATCTTAGGCTATTGGGAGAATTGACTTGTTCCCTATATCTTTGATTGTGAGGTGTCACAATACTTAGGGGTGGGGGAGGGGTTTCCTGAGATGAAAAATGATAAACACCACCATCTGTATTACAAACCATGAGAAGAGGAAGTAGAATCTCTGTCAAAATTTCGTCATATTGTTTTTACAATCTCCCAGACTATTATATCAGTAGTTGTTTGTATTAGTATGATAATTACATAACTTTGTGTGTTATAAGCATGTTGTGCATTTATATTTATATTTATGCAATAGAATATTGCTTAGACTTAACTGTTCCTTGTGACAATTACATATCGATAACAACTGCTAAATCCTCATTGCCATCTGTATTGCAAGCCTATGAAAAGAGGAGTACACTGTTTTGTATTGTTAAATCCTATTCATACTCATCCTACCCATGCTCCTGTTCACCATGCCTGCCAAAAATTGTCCAAGCTAAGTGCTATGGGAAAACGTCTGTTTACTATGGGATAATTTTCACTTACACATGAGGACCGGATGGAGTGCCATTTGGAAGACCGGATGGAGTGCCATATGGAGGATTAGATGGAGTACCATATGGAGAATCGGATGAGGTATTTATACACTGTAAATGACCACAATCACATGCAAGTATGATCGCTCGAATTAATTACACCCGTTGCAATGATAAATTAGATGAATTTAAATGGTGTATTTTTCAAATTCCATTTTGGTGATCAAATTAAACTTGTAAATGCATTTTATGATCAAATGTACAAGTCAAAGACTTGGACATTGATCTAATTCTTACACGATTTTGTTTACCTCCAAAGTACACACCATTCAAATTCAAACTCAGCGCAATTATGATCACACATGGAGTTCATATATGAAGAATTCTCCCACGATTCAACCATTTCCATCACAATTGCATTAAGAAATGGGTACTCTACTCCGATTGCTCATTTCACTCATCCTTTGTTTTCTATATCACACTGTCCCTCTGCCCAATTTTGTCCTCTTGGTCATCACTTGCTCTGTAACCATGCCCAACCATTATGAACCATCCTCCTACACTGAGCTACTGTCCATTATGGAATTCACAGCGTGTAGAGAAATCTTCCTCGGCACGGGTTGGGGACCAGGAAGGCTAGACTGCAGGGGCATGATGATGGTGTATCTCTCCAATTCTCTCTTGGGTTCGATGGGAGACTAGATTACATAGGGTCTCTGGTCTTTTTGGTATTTGAGGACTCCATTTCCTCGGCCACGAAATTGCCACGGGTTGGGGATCAATGGTTCAAACACCATTAATTGCCACATCCAAGTTATAACAGAGTGTTCAAGTCCGAATTCCAAAATTTATCTGGAGCCAAAGGGTATTCGAAAGAATGGATCAAAGATGAATTGATCAACCCTATGATTGTAATTACTAGGCTCATCACTTGTGAAGGTAGGTACTTTGTTTTTAAATCTTGTCATTTCCTTCTATTGGCCCATTTTCAATTCAACAAACCCTTGAATTTTCCCTTCTATTTCTTGAAAAGCCTCGAGAAAATGTATTCACAGGTCTGTAAAAATTTGGCCAACCCTCACAACATTTTATTTCACCATGGCCTCTTTAAATTGCTTGTTATATCAGAATTGACAAAATAGATTAAGACATGGGAAGATTTCCTCTACCAATTTTCGAATCCCCATCTCACAGTTAAGACAAGCAAGAGATTGGTCGATTCAGGGGTTGTCACCCCACATAAGCCTCACTCTCCGAAAAATCAAAACCCTCTAGTTCAAACTATCTCAGTATCTGATAAGAAAGCCAAGAAAATTATTGATTCCCCTGCAACCTCATATGGTAAGAAAATTAAAAATCTTGTTGATAATTCCCCATTGCCTTCAACACCTATCGATTCTAAACCTAAGAAGCTACAAGATTCATTTCATCAATATTTTCCTTCGGTTCATACAAAGAGGATAGGATATAATAGAATCAAGGGGAAATCCTTTCGAAGAAGCACTCGAAGTATGAGTGGCAAGCCCAATATAAAACCTCCAAGTACTTCAGATCCTATTCAATTGTCTTCCAACCATGAGAGCCCCCATAAAAGACTTAAATTATTTTTTGTAGAGGAGTCTAAGCCTGACAAAGAGGTCAAATATGAACCTATTACACCAAGTCTTCCTCACAAAAAGAATATTACTCCTTCCTCATATATGCCTACAATGTCTTTTAAAGAGTATATACCTTATACATATATCAAGGAACCCAATCCTTCCTCTCTTGAGCCATCTGACCGAACCCCAGCTATTGAGAAATTACAACAAGAAAATGCTCAGCTGCTTCAACAATTGGAAGAACAAGAAACTGTGGGTCGACATTTTCATCATGACAATGATATCCTGCAAGAAAAAGTACTTCAATGATTGGTCGATCGGATGACCAACACCAATGACAGTCTCAGGATGCAATTGAAACATTGCAAAAGGCCTAAGTCAAAGTCCCCAAAGCATGAGGGAGAAGCTTCTAAAGCTAATCCACTCCCTCCACGAGTATAGTTATGTCAGGTGATCCATTTTTGTTTGAAGAGGGACCTGCAAATCCTAAGCATGGGAGAAATGTTGGTTTGGTGTTTTGACTATTTTTCCAATGGACAAATCCTTTTTGCATACGAAAATTATACATTCTATGCCCTTATTTAGCCATTTTTAAAGGTATTATCAAGCTTTGTGCATCAATTCGCCATGGAATAGAATGAGGTATGTGAAATCATCATTTTCAATGGTTTTATGTTAATTCATCTTCAATTGAATGATTACAATGATCTAACATTTCTTGTTTGCTTGCAACAGGTCAAAAATTTGATCTAGTCCTTCGTCCAGACCTCCATCTGACACTCCATCTGGCACTCCATCCGACACTCCATCCGGCACTCGGAGCACAGAGGAGTTGGCAGTTAGCATATCGGCGGGCTTCGATGGGAAAATCAGGAACATGGGTTTTTTTCCCACTCATGCCCTCTAGCTATGGAGCTCGACACATTTAGACTTGGGTGGTTGCAGCGACCACTATGTGGAGCTCATGAGGCTATTGGACAAAAATGCTTTCTGTTAAACAAATTTAATGTATTTATGTTTTTAGAGAGTGTTGACCCTTCCAATGGTCGACCTCTCAAGCTCTGTATAACTGTATAAATACTGCTTCCTATGCCACAAAGAAAGAAACATATTTTATTTTATACACAAACATTGTATTCATTTTTCTATATACTATGTTTTTGATGATCAATACCAATGTTGCATTAACTTAGTGACTACATTTTCCTATTGAAGTATTTCCATGACCTTCTAGGGGCCCCACCAGTGGTCTGGGTAGTTATTCATATTAGTATATATTTTCATCTGTATATTTTCCTTCATATCTCTTCAATTTTGAAGTTGCTTGTTTAATTCCATTCACTGTGTATATCTCTTTAATTTCAGATTTCTTGTTTAATTTACATCACTGTATATCTTCTCTAACTTGCAACTCACTTTCTGGATTTTTGTATGTATCACAGAGCATGTGTGGACGTCCATGGTTACTTGTTGATATTTAGATTCTTAACACTTTGCTTGCAAGTTGTAGTTCACTTATTTAGGAGTTATTTAATTATGTTGTCATGTCTTTTTCTCTCTGTTTCATAAAGCTGTAAATCACTCTACAGAGTATCTATTTAGATAGTGCTCATTTATTAAGTTGTCATATCAAATACTCTTTGTAGGTGTGCATAACTTGTTAACCCTATTTCTAGAATCAACATGATAAGATAGAAGTTGATTTTAAGTTATGAGTTTCAATAGCATCCTAGTTATAATTATGAGTTATGATTTTCCATGATACCCTAGTTATAATTTCAAGTTTTGATTTTCAATGTTACCTTAGTTATGAATTTGAATTATGATTTCGAATTAGTATTAGTTATGAGTTTGTAGGTTTGCATGAATTATTGATTCTATACATAGTATTTTCAATGTTATCCTAGTCATGAATTTGAATTATGATTTCTAATTAGTACTAGTTATCAGTTTGTAGATTTGCTTGAATTATTGATTCTAAACAGTGTATTTTCCAGTATTAGTGTGATAGAGAAAATGATTGATTTTGAATCTCTTCTGCACAATGTGTATAGATCATATGGATTCCAAGAATATCTAATGTTGTTTTTATGATGAAAAATCTTTTTGTAGACTGCCTTATCCATACTCTGCATTTCTCTGTAGAAGTTAGCATTGAGTTAATTCCACTTGAATTGTCATTAGTGGTTAGATGCCATCGTGATGTAATTATCCACCATAGACACAATCATCACATTTGAATACTGTCACAACACTCTTGCTTTCAATTAGGTGGATTAATGTTTATTCTCTGCAAGATAGAAATAATTGTGAGTTTTTTCTTTAAGAATAGAGTTCACTTGTAAAGATAATTCTGACAGATTATTTGCTTATTTGCTTGTTCATTCAGAGGTAGATTAAATAGTTCAAAGATAGATTATTTGTTATTTTCTTATTCAGAGATAGATTAAATAGTTCATAGTCCTAGATTGCTTGAAGCTCGTTAGTTAAAGGATGCTTTGTATATTTAACATAGAATATGTTGTTTAAATAGATTTTAAAAGTCATATTTTTAAAGTAGAATTGTAAATTGAAAAGAGTGTTGATCCCTAGGGTAAACCATCTCCTTAGGTAGTTAATATTTCCATTAGATTTTTTTTTTTTTCCTTGGCTCATATTGTGCCACAACTCTAAGTTTACTAACCCCAGGTTGACAATTTAATTGAGGGAAATTAGTACATATAGTTTACCCGTCAATGTGAAACAACAAAACCAAGTTCCAATGGGTACTCTTGTGCTAGGGAAAGGTCTTCTCAATTCTCTAATGCCCACACCGGATATGGACCTAACTGTCTCAGGACGTTCTGAACCCAACTCACGTACCTCTTTAATGGGCGAACAACCCAACCCTTGGAACGTACTACTGCCCCAGGTGGCAAAGAGCCAACATCGAGGTGCCAAACCTTCCTGTCAATGTGAAATATTGGGGAAGATCAACCTGTTATCCCTAGAGTAACTTTTATCTGTTGAGCGACGACCCTTCCACTCGGCACCGTCGAATCACTAAGGTTGAATTTCATCCCTGCTCGACGGGTGGGTCTTGCAGTCAAGCTCCCTTCTGCCTTTGCACTTGAGGGTCGATTTCCGTCTGGCCTGAGGAAACCTTTGCATTCCTCCATTACCTTTTGGGAGGCCTACGCCCCATAGAAACTCTCTACCTAAGACTGACCCTTGGCCCATAGGTCCTGACACAAGGTTAGAGTTCTAGCTCTTCCAGAGTGGTATCTCATCGATGGCTTTGGAAATACTTAGAGTCAAATTATATAAATTTGTAACCACCTATGTACATAATGGAGGGAGCATCGAAGGCTCTTATTCAATTGACTCACGAAGCTCAAGGTAGAAGTGGAGATTTTAGCGAAACCAATACATCCGAGTTTCTTTTTTACCACCAGAGGATCTCCACTCATGAATAGAAGAATAATGACCTTTGCTAGGCAGGGATCACCAGCCTACATGTACAACTACAAAGGGTTCTGGATCAGGGACATTACAAAGAGGTAGCGTACTATGCGGGTTGTGGATGAAGAGGTAGCGTACATGTGAAAAACTCATAAAAAAAAATTGAGTAGATGTTAGTACTAGGTCCCTGAAGTTTGAAGCAAGTTCCCAGGTCATCATTTTACAGGTTCATATCAGCTACATAAGCTTTGGGATATTCATGTTGTATGGTGATGCATGCATGAGGGGCATGCATAAGGTGTTAGATATGCTTCATTGATGACATGGTACAGATCTGCATATGGTTGATGGTATGGTATATAGCACAGGTTGTACATGGTTGATGTTTTGTTCATGATTCACTACTCTTAGTTGATGTATCTTTTGATTCATGATTTATATATGAGATAGTATGTTTGTTGGTATACACTTGATGTATGGTATGGTACAGGTCTAGTGGATTGATGATAAGATACAGGTTCATGAGACTATGACCGTGTTATGACAGAGTTGGTTCAGTGATAGAAACAATGACAAAAACATAGGCAGTGACAGTGACACGGTAGTGACATAGTTTGATACAATGGTAGAGTCCATGACAGTAGTCTATATTTATATTTCAGGGAGACGTGATGGGGCAAGGAAAGGGGGTTGGAGCCTCCTTCTAGTTTTAGATGGAGAATTGGAAGTTGCAACTTCCAATGAATGTTTTCTTCTGAATAAATATAAGAAAATCATTATGTGGTTTTCTCCCATTTGGGTTTCCACGTAAACTGATGGTGTACTACTCTCTTGATGTGATGTGATGTGATATTGATATTATTCTCATGATTACATGCTTTATGGTTATGCTACATTGTTGATAAACTAATTGTTGAAGTTAAAATATTAAAAGAAGACATAAACTATGGTTAAAAGTAAAATAGATTTCTCATTACTGATTCACCCCCCTTCTTAGTAATCCAACAAGAACAAATGGCACTTACTTGTCATGCTGAATCGACATACACAGTGAATTCCAGGGTTCCACGTGGCCCAATCACCAGATGTCACGTGGCAACCCTGAAATGCCCAATGAGGACTGAGAATTGAAAGTTCATTTTTTATTTATTTATAATTTTCCACCAGAAGGGTCGACGTTGGATCCGGTGATCGAACTAGACATTGACCACAAAATACGGCCACATCCCAAACTACTGGTGAATAATCAATGATTTACATTAAATTCAAGCTACCCTTGGATTCGTGTGGCGGTCATATCACAGAGTTGGTGCAGTTCTAAAGTTGTCGAGCTATATAATATAGTTGTTACATTATATTAAAAATAAGTTACAATGATTTTTGTTATATATTGTAACGTAAAATTAAAATGGGGAGCCTGTGGGTTTGATCCTAGGTCTCCCCAACCACAAATGAATTAATATGTATCCACCTGCCAATGAACCAAGCCATGAAAATAGTAAAGTCTGTCCATGATTTTTGATTTAAAGCAGAGTTTATTCATCCGTTGGGGGTTTGAGCCCAATAATCGTACATGCATGACTTTCCATGCAGGTCTAGAGCATTAATTGCAGACTGGTGGCATGCTTTACGAGGTGAAGGGCCAAGGGGGCCTTAGATGAGAAATGATAGAATTTAATGTTTTGGCAATCATTTTTGCATGATTTATCACGACGAATCTAATGGTGCAGTCAAATTTTACATCTGGACAACAAATCTTTAGGCCTTTTTTTCAGTTTTGAGGTATAGCCATATATTTATGCCAATGTTTGCTGAGACAATATAAAGGCCTCTCCACTTTGAAGTGAGCCCGGAGACGTAGTCCATTGTTGGGACAAACCCCATTATCAAGCTTTGTGTTCTTGCCATCTTTCTCATTTTTATTCATGTTTATGCCTTCTTTATTTATGTTGCTCATAAGATTTATTTATGCTCTTTAATGCAATTCAATTAATGGTCATCGAATAAAACATCCCAGATCATGTTGGTATTAGAGCAATGTTCTTTGACTTGAATTGCGAGTGTGAATGCTTACTAGGGCCAAGATAAAAGCAGGTGAAGGAAAACTTAAGACTTTCAACCTCGATATTGGACGTGCAACTTGAAGAAGAAAAATGAGAGATGAAGAAATTTTTACAGAGTATGAGCAGAATTTTCACAAGGCTTTCTACCGAATGTCAGACATGGTAAAAAAATTGGTTTTATATTATGAGAAGAGAGTGGAAAAGAAAGAGAAAGAGAAGAAATTTAAAGAAGAGGATATTGTGTTAGTAAACCAGGGAAATGGAGGAGACCCTATTGAGCCTCCATATCCATCTTCAATTTCAAGCTCTTCTTCCTCTTCCTCTCATTCTCATCATTCTTCTCGTTCTCATTATTCTAGTTTCCATCAACATGTTTCTAAAAATCCATTATTGAAACTAGATGTGAAATTTAATTTGCCCATGTTTAATGGAGAATATAATACGGATAAGTTAAAAAAATGGATTAGATAGATCTAAGTTTACAACTGTGTACAAAATATTGAAGAGGAAGAGGCGAAATACAGTTGGATTCTCTTTGGATGGAAGGCACAGACCTTGTATGGTGGGAGAGAAAACTTCAGAAAGGTAGAAAACATAATGGTAAACTCCTTTCTTCATGGTCTGAATTTACATCTGCATTGAAACATTAATTCTATCCATTGGGTCATGTACAAAAATCCATGATGGTATGGAAAAAAATAAGGCAAGGTAAAGGTTAGAGTGTTCAGGGTTTCACATAAGAGTTTAGAAAAAAGGCACTTGCATTGAATGTTCCTTTAGAATTGTAGGAGACTTTGATGAAATATATTGGTGCACTTCACAGTTACATTTGTCACACATTGTTTTCTTTTAATCCCACTAATATAGATGAGGTGTGTGTGCAAACAAATCACCTTGAAAGTAGGGGAAATAGTGTACAGGAGGACCATACCAAGAAACCTACCAAGTTCCAAAACAACATGTTCAAAAAGAAATGAAAGGACAAGAAGACAACGACAACAAAGAAAGAGGCGGGAAAACCCTCTTGCACTCGTTGCAAGAAAGATGGGCATGATGATGAGAACTGATGGAAGCTACATCCATAACTCAAGCCTATAAGATTTGATGGAAAACAAAAGAAAAAAATGATTGCTACAGTGAAACAAGACCTTGGTTCTGATTCAGGTGATGAAATGAGGATTATAGTTGTTGGAGTACAAGGTAAGAATTCCTTTCATGCTGGTTCAAGTTCTACAAGTAAATCTCATGATAATGAAAGAAGAAGAATTGAATTGTTTCATATAAGAGTTGTATCTAAACACACAAAAATAGATACTCTATTTGATCTGGGTTCTTAAGTTAATTAATCTCATAAACCATTGCTAAAACGTTTGGCTTAAAAACAACACCTCATCCTGAAACTTGCCCTCTTGGTTGGGTTGCAACAATGCAAAACTAAATGTCACCAAGTAGTGTAGAGTTAGATTTTCCATTGCTTTAAAGTTGATAGATGAGGTACATTTGGATGTTGTCCCACTTGATATATGTGGCATAGTTTTGGGAATCCCATACCTTTATGATAGAAATGAAATATGCTTTAGACATGAGAACAAATACCATCTCACAAAAGATGGAGTGGAATACATTGTTAGATCTCATAGTATGAAAGTTGATTCAACCATTGTTAGTGCAGGGAATATGAAAAGACTCATCAACACTAATAAGAGATATGTGCTCATGGTTGCGAGAGAAAGAGATGCTGAGTCATCTAATGCTTTCCAAGGATGTGATCCCTCACATAAAGATGAAATTATTGATGTTATATCTAACTATGATGAGATATTTTAGGAACCGGGTGGATTTCCTTCCAAGAGGGAGATTCAACATGAGATACATATTCAACAATATGCCCCTCTTCCAAATGTGGACATGTACAATATGTTAGTTGTGGAGATGGTAGAGATAAAGAAACAAGTGCATGACTTGCTATACCAAGGGATCATCATGCCTAACTCATCTCCATGTGGTTCTCCAATTGTATTGGTGCCAAAGAAACATGGCACATGGAGGATGTGTGTTGATTATCACATTATCAACAAAATCATGATCATGGTTATTGAAAATGATATATGGAAGACTACCTTCAAAATCAAGCAGGGTCTATTTGAGTGGTTAGTGATGCCATTTGGGCTTTGCAATGCTCTGACAACTTTCATGTGTGTAATGCATGATGTATTTGTTAGAATATGAATGAATGTGCTCATTTTACCATTGAAAATATCGCTATTGTCACCCAACCATAGGTCGAAGCCACCCTCCGAGCACCTTAACCTTGACACAGAATCACTCTGGAAGAAAACCCTAGGCTAGATATTCAAACAAAGGGTAACACACCTTTCCCCAAGGATAGCGCACCAAAAAGAGCTGATCATATAGTCCAAACCCTAACCAAGAGATAGTCCAAGCCAAACGTGATCTGCTAGCTGCAGCATCTACAATGGCAACTCTCCTCCAAACCTACGCACAAAACTGGGCACTGTAGTGCGCACAAGTGCTGCTCTGTAATTCTGAGATTGCCTGCCAGAATGAAGACTGGCCTCTTGTATTTATAGTAAATTTGGCTAATTGCCTGGGCCGACTTCTCATTCTAGGTATCTGTCTGTTCAATATATATTATTTCTTTTGGCCAACTTATTCTCTTGGAGGCTAGTAACCTAATACAAGTTATCCTCTTGAGCCGACATGTCTTCTGGGGTTATTAGCCAACTCATTAGGGTTACTTCTTGCTTCCCAGAATATTATATTCTTGTCATCTTTACACGTGGAGGTAAATACCTCCTGCAGCTACCATAATGTCACAGTCCCTGCTATCTAGGGAGGTATTATAGGTAATGGTCTTGAGCACAAATATACCAAACACCCGATAGCATCAACATAGTTGTATAGACGATCTCATGATTAGATCATGAGAACCATCATCACCATCAGTGTCATCAGTTCCATCATCTCTCGAAACCATACTCTATCTGAGTAATGATACTCACTCCACATAGTGACACAAGAGCCATTCTTCTAATCTAGAAGAGTAAATGTTCTGAACCATTTTCTGTCTGGAAAATCTTTGTTCATTGATCATCCATCTAGCTGATAATCATTTTCAACATTTTGATAGTCTTCAAGTCAATTGGAACAATATCATTCAATAGAACACAACTGTGTCTATCCATAGTAGTACATAACTACAATCCAGTGGTACACTATCACACCAAGTACCACATAGATACTTGATCAAATAATGGAACACATCCACCACAATAGTATACATCTACTGTCTAGAAACATACGGTCTTCATAACAATCATCTGATATCAACCTGCACAGAAATAATGTTATGATATAAAATGAATCATCTTGGCCATTCTTCCACTCACATCTATGAGATTTGGAAGAGCATCTGCCTTCAGAAGGTAAAATATCAATGATGAGCTATCTGGACTATTCTTCTCAAGCAAGGAAGAATAATTGTCCTGATTTTTTGAGCCTGGACCATTCCCCACCCTGGTCCATTCCTCTTACACTAAACAAAGTGTAACCTGGAGAGAATGAGTCTGCCCTAAGGAATGTTTGTCCTTGATTGTTGAACCTGGACCATTCCCCACCCTGTGCCATTCCTTCGGCAATAAAAAAGTTCAACCTGGAGAGAATGAATCTTCCCTAAGGAACGACTGTCCGGACCATTTCCAAAGGAAATGACTGTCCTGCACCAACCTCCAAAACAGACCATTCCCCATGTTAACCATAATGGGAAATCATTGTCTGACGAGGTGGGCCAGTCTTCTTGAGTAACCCTCAAGAAGAGAGACTGCTCTAGACCACTTCCCATTTTAACCACAATGGGAAGTCGTTGTCTATGGTACATCAACAATCTGGACCATTTTCCGAACTGGAAAATGTCTGTCCATCAGAAATCTCAATCCACTTTCTGAACTGGAAAGAATCTGCTCATCCTGGACCATTTCTCAGACTGAAAAATGATTGTCCATCAATCAATAATACATCAGTTCTCCCTCCCAACTTGGGATTCATCTCTTCCTTTTTCAATAAGGAAGTCATCTCCACGAGCTCCAGCTTGAGTACGCAAACTCTTTCATCTTGGACAGAAGCTTTACCAAAATGTCTGCTTATCTGCTCATCTGTGGAGATATGTATTGGAGAACCACTTTATCCTTTCTGGACTTCATCACGGATAATGTAATGCTTGATTTCAAATGTACTTCAGTCTGGAACACTGGTTTTCTCTGAAGGCTTCATGTAGCTCTGATCAATAAAGTATATCATTGTTGAAAAACTGGAACATATCCATGTGGCACTTCTTTTGTCATCATGAGATATGATCTTCTGAGTAATCATCTTGATACAATATCTATGTTATAGAAAATCTTCACCACACTTCTGTTGTGCACTGGAGGTTCTCCACCGAGTTATCTTCTTCCATCTGCATAAAAGGGTCTCTTTCTGGTATTCTTCAAAGTCTTGAGGTTGCTCTTCATACGCTCTTTGTTCAATTGCTCTAGAGAACAGTCTTTGCATATATCTGATGTAGAACTCCAACCCATGGATATTGCGGATGATATAAAGACTCATGTAGAGGTATGTTTGGTTTATTGGATCAAGTAATCATCATAGTCTTCTCCCTCCATCTAGGATAACCTCTCGTTTTGGATATTGCAATGCTTGCATATATACACTGTTCATCACAACTTTYAGTTCCTCTGTTTAATTTCTTTTATTTAGTTCATATCAGGTTGGTAATCTTGTGATTCTTAATACAGTGACTGGTTGTTCTGGTTTCTCTTTCTTTCTTGGAATCTTCATGTTCTTCCTGATGTTTTTCTTTAGCTCTTGGGTCCATGGAGTTTCTTATAGATTCCATGCCATAAATATTCCACTTCTTCCTTTCATTATAGAATCATGGATGTGGATGGACAACCAGGGATACTTTAAGGATTCTCTTCGAAGAAGACTTCTTCTGAGGTTGAAATGAACATGTATTGTCTTTCATGGTTGCTACCATGGATATATACATCATCATCTTCAATGGATCATAGGATTAGCTCCCTCCTAATCCTTGCTTCATGTATGAGTGCATATAATCGGTTCCCTTTGTCTAATAGAGTCCACGCTTCCATCTGCATCCTTATTGTCTTATGCAATATACAATCGGCTCCCTCCGTCTAACAGAGTCCATGCTTTCATCTTATTGTCTTCTACAAAATGTCATAAGTCTTTCTCCAATTTCCTCATGATTGTTGACTTATTTCTGTCTTTGCTTCTTCTAAGTCTCTTCATGATTGATTCTAATTTTGGCTTTCCTTGTACAATGATAACAATCCTTATCTTGTTGTTCTTCCATAGGTATAGTTCTTCTTGGAACACATTATCTTTCAAGAGATAGATATACAAGATATGTACAAAGACAATGCAAACAAGATATCTACAAGAACTAAGAAGAGTATTGTTACCTTCAGAAGAAGAAGTATCTTTCATCCTGCTTAGTCTTCTTTGTAGGTTCATTTTCTTCGACAACTGATGCTTCGTATTTCTCCTTCTTTTTCTTTAGTTCGGGACAATGATTCTTGTAGTGACCATACTTTCGACAGTTGAACCATTGTATTTCTGAAATATCTTTTTCTTGATTTGGCTTCTTCCTTGAACCAATCTTCCTTTTGTTCCTGAAATTCTTGAATCTTGCTGTGAAGG
Source organism: Picea engelmannii (assembly GCA_009831015.1). Lineage (NCBI taxonomy): Eukaryota > Viridiplantae > Streptophyta > Pinopsida > Pinales > Pinaceae > Picea > Picea engelmannii. The sequence continues at coordinate 1,025,770 of ML779665.1, forward strand.
CTTGATCATTGTATTTCTTTTGGGGTTTCTCTTTTGCACTGATCCTAGATTCTTTTTTAGCACAACAAGTCCAAATTTCTTCAAATGTAGGATACTCCTTTCTTGTGCTCATTCTTGTGGAAAATGCATCCCATGTCTTGGGAAGACCATTGAGTACTATGTTTACCAATTCCTTCTCTAAAATGATCTCTTCAATAGCTTGTAATTGATCTCTTAACTAGGATATCCTCACAAAGAATGATGTTATGCTATCATCATCATTCATCTTCATGTCACAGAGCTCATTCTTTAGACTCATTATTTGTCCAATGTTTCTAACTGAGAAGAGGTTTGTTAGGGCATCGTACATCTTCTTCGATGAGTCAAGATGGGAGATGTAGGGTATAAAGTGGTATTTTATAGAGTCCACTATGATACTCATGGMATTGATGTCATCGTCTTTGAATTTATCCATAACGACAAYGTTCTGCGGTTCCTTCTCTTTTCCTTCTTCAAACTCTGGTTCCATGATCTTTCCTTTCACGATATCCAACACTTTATTCTTGGCAAGGATGAGGTCAATCCTTGTCTTCCACACTTTGAATTTAGAAGCTCCATCTAGCTTGTTCTCTGAATTCATAGAGTAAGTCATGGCTGCTTTGACTTGGTCAACCCTAGATTTGACCAAAAAATCAAACTTGACGTCTTGGCTTGCTGAGAGGATTAGGAGATGTGCTAGGCTAGGGTGCACTAATCTATCCAGAAATTAGGTCAATCCCTTCACTTAAGGTGCCTCAACGAGAGAATTAGGGTTTCTGCAACTACACCTGCTAGTAACCCTAGCGGTAGTGCTATGGTGACTGCTCCTGCTAGAAACCCTAGCGACAATTCTTCAACGAGCTTAATATCCTTACGGCTATGTTTCCTTCCAGCGGTTAGATTGAATGAAGGAGGCGTGGGCCCATAACCTATTAGAATATGAATGAATGTGCTCGTTTTACCATTGACAATATCGCTATTGTCACCCAACCATAGGCCGAAGCCACCCTCTGAGCACTTTAACCATGACAGAGAATCACTCCGGAAGCAAACCCTAGGCTAGATAGCCAAACAAAGGGTAGTGCACCTTTCCCCAAGGATAGCGCACCAACAAGAGTTGATCATATAGTCCAAACCCTAACCAAGAGATAGTCCAAGCCAAACGTGATCTTCTATCTGCAGTAGCTGCAATGGAAACTCTCCTCCAAACCTGCACACAAAACTGGGCACTGTAGTGCGCACAAGTGCTGCTTTGCAATTCTGAGACTGCCTGCCAGAATGAAGACTGGCCTCCTATATTTATAGTAAATCTGGCTAACTTCCTGGGTTGACTTCTCATTTTGGGTATCTGTCTGTTTAGTATATATTATTTCTTCTGGCCGACTTCTTCTCTTGGAGGCTAATAACCTCCAAGAGAAGAAGTTATCCTTTTGAGCTGACATGTCTTCTAGGGTTATTAGCCAACTCATTAGGGTTACTTCTTGCTTCCTAGAATATTATATTCTCATCAGGTTTACACGTGGAGGTAAATACCTCCTGCAGCTACCATAATATCAATAGTATTTCGACCATTCTTGGATTAATTTGTAATTGTGTACTTAGATGGTATCCTTTTTTTTAGTAGAACTTGGGGGGAACACATAAGGCATGTAAAGCAAGTGTTGGACACTTTACAAAGAGAAAAAATGTATGTAAAATTGTCCAAATGTGAATTTGGAAAAAAAATCCTTAGTATACTTAGGTCATATTGTAGGAGGAGGAAAATTGAAAATTGATCCTTCCAAAGTTGATGTAATTGTAAATTGGCCTAAGCCTACCACTATAATAGAATTCAGAAGCTTTTTGGGTGCAATTCAGTATTGGAGATGATTCATACCTAACTTCTCATACATCCCCTTTGCATGCCTTAACCAGTGTGAAGAAAGCCTTCAAGTGGGGAGGAAGGCAACATAAAGCTTTCAACACCTTGAAAGATAAGATAAGCACACCACCGGTATTAGCCTTTCCAGACCTGCAACAATCATTCGAGATTGAGACAGATGTTAGTGGATATGTCATGGTTGCAGAATTGATGCAACATCGTAAGCCTATTTGTTATCACTCTGAAACCTTTTCTCAATTTGTTGTTAATTATCCCACATATGACAAAGAGTTGTAGGAATTGGTTCAAAGTGTTAAGAAATGGAAGCACTACTAGATAGGTAAGGAGACTATCATACATACAAACCACCAACCCTTATAGTACCTCCAGTCAGATACCAAGCTACAACAAGCTTGTCATTTCATATGGATGGATTTCCTTCAACAATTCTACTTGGTAATCAAGTATAAAAAGGGTACACGTAACAAAGTAGAAGATATGCTTTCTAGGCCCCCTATTTCTGCATCTATTGTTTTGAAAAATGCTTCTTTGACAACTATGTTGAACAATATGCTACTGATGGATATTTTAAAGATGTTTATGAGAAGCTAACCCATGGTGCATAGTTGGAGAACTATCATTTGCAGGGAAAGCTACTTTACCATTTTTCCAAGCTATGTATTCCTACAAGTGAAAGAGTCCATGTAATCCAAGAAGCTCATACTTATCTTGTGTATAGGCATTTTTGGGTAGGAAAGACTATGGATCATCTATAGAGGTTTTTTTATCGGCCTCAGATGAAAGAAATTTTAACCAATTATGTAAAGGGGTGTGTGTTTGGCTCAATTTGTAAGCCCACTATTAGAAAATTGGGGTTGTACACACTACTCCTTTTTTCTTCTCATCCATGGGAGAGTATCTCCATGGATTTTGTGGGGGGGGGTTGCCTATGTAAAAATGGGGTCATGAATACTTGTATGTAGTAGTGGATAGGTTTAGAAATATGTGTGTCTTGATGCCATGTGAAAAGAAGATCACTACTGAGAAAAATGCTCATCTTTCCTTTCAACATGTATGGGTCCACTTTGGACTTCCCACATCCATTATCTCGGATCGAGGCACTCAATTCCTTGGATATTTTTGGAAAAAATTGTGGAGAATGATGGACACCAAGTTGAAAAGGAGTAGTGATTTCCATCCACAGACCAACGAATAGAAAAACATAGTTAAAAAAACAATGGTTCATTTGCTTCGAGGTTACTGCAAAAAAACATCCCAAGACGTGGGATGACCAAATACAGTATGTGCAACATGCATACAACTGAGCCTTGCACTCTTCCACACATATTTGACCATTTGAGATATGTTTTGGGTATATACCTAAGACTCCCTTGGACTTGAAATTTGACAAATATGTCAGCTCAATTGAATAAAGAGATGAAGACATAGCTCGCAAGTTCATCTAGAGGATTCAATAGGTACACCAGAAAATCCAGGAACAATTGGAAAAGAGTCAGGCGTAGTACAAATCTCGCCATGACAGGCACAAAGTTGATCACTAGTTTCAAGTGGGAGATCAAGTGTGGCTCCACATCAACATAGATAGTTTGAAGGGAGAAGGTAAGAAGCTCAAGCCCATCATATATGCACCCTTCACCATCTTGGAGAAGATTGGCACAAATGATTTTCTCCTCGATCTACCACCATACATGCAAATATACTCAGTTTTAAATGTAAATAACTTCAAACTTTATGAGCCTCCAATGATCTTGGATCAAAGGGAGAGTGTTTTAGTACCTTCATTGGACGAGTTTTCTCCTGAGTACTTGGATGAGTTAAAGGAAGATATAATCCTAGACATAAGGATGAGGACTTCACACAAGGGTGATGTTGAATATCTTCGAGTGGGCCTTAAGGGCACACATCCAAGCAAAGCACGATGGATCAAGAAAGAGAAAGTGAGGGAGCAATTCCCTCACCTATCTGTTGACTGATTATGATTTTTGAGGCCTAAAATATTCTTAGTGGGGAGGAATGATCCAAGAGGATCTAAAAGGCCATATATTCAAAATCCTCGAATCTCAACAAAAACAACACCAAGTTGAAGAGCTCGTCGAGAGATTTCCAATGGTTCAAATGACACCTCAAACATAGTTTGGATGGCGAAGACATGACCGATAAAAGTTGTGGTCAACCATAGTAAAAGTCAACACTGACATCAACAATCGTACATGTGACATTAACATTCAACCCTGTAGAGGTGATGTCATGCTGACATCAACATGCCGATGTGGCACCCCTTAGGGGTTGACACATGGCATGTTGATTTGACATTTCAGGTGGCCACATGGGACAATTGGAAGGTGACATGTGGCACCCTCGGGTGATGCCACCAAAGGGCCACCATGTGGCTTTTTTACAGTAGGAAAAATGATGCTTACTCGACAGGATGACTGGGTAGAGAAAAAAAATGGTAGGGTGTGATGTGGCCCAATCACTGGGCATCATGTGGCACCCCTAAAATGCCCAATGAGGGTCAAGAATCAAAAGTTCAATTTTTTTATTATTTATAATTGGCCACCAGACCGGCTGACATTGGATCCGACGACCACAAAATCCTTCCACATCCCAAACTACTATTGAACAATCAATTATTAACATTAAATCCAGTCTACCCTCAGATCTGTGCAATGGTCATATCACATAGTTGGCGTGGTTCTAAATTTGTCATGCTATATAATATAGTTGTTACACTATATTAAAAACAAGTTACAATGATTTTTGTTATGTATTGTAATGTAAAACTAAAATGGGGAGCCCGCGGGTTTTTCCTCGGGTCTCCCCAACCAAAAATGACTTAACATGTATCCACTTGCCAACGAACCAAGCCACGAACTTGGTAAAGTCTGTCCACAAATTTTTATTTAAATCCAAGTTTATTCATCCATTAGGGGTCTACGCCCAATAGTCATACATGCATGATTTTCCATGCAGGTCTAGAGCAATAATTGTAGACTGGTGGAAAAATTTAATAGGTGAAGGGTCCAGGGGGGACTGGGATGAGTAGTGACAAAATTTGACGTTTCAGCGATAAATCATACTTACATGATTTATCGCCACAAATCCATATTTACATTATTTAATCGCATATGATTGAATTGGAAGGTAAGATCAATGATCAACCTATTGCTATTTTAATTGATTCATGAGTTAGTCATAGTTATATAGATCCTAATTTTTTGGAAATATTTCATTTTCCAAAAAGAAAAATTGGGAAACCTTGGCTAGTTTATCTAGCCACATGAGCCAAAAGAAGAATTAGTGAGTTGGTTAAGGAATGTCCCATGGACATGAATGCATATCTGAATATCATACCTATGGGTTCATATGATTTCCTAATTGGTATGGATTGGTTGGAAAAATATCATGTTGTCCTCGACTATTATAACGATGCATTTACTTTCTTGGATGAGGAAGGGAGATTAAGAACAATTCCAGGTATTCCAAGGGCAGTAACTATCATAGAATTTTCATCCTTGCATCTAAATAGAAGCTTCAGGAAAGGATGCCAAATATTTGCATCACATATGGAAGAGACACCTAAATATAAAGTGCCAAGCATTGAAGTAACTTATTAGAGGAAATTTGGTTTAAAAATGCACCCCCCAACCCTAATACCAATTCCATGTCATACCACATTAGCCAATCTAAATCCTTTAAAATTCAAAAGAGGTGCATGTCGAAGGCAATTTGTTATTGTATAATTTAGGGATTGGTGGTAATTTTAAAAAATATAATTTGTCTACCCTAAGCATGATCACTTATGTGGCTGCCCGAAATTGTCTTGGATATTGAGAGTGGAATTAATATGATAACTGATTTTCCAATAGTTGTAATAAATGAGAGATAGTGTATTGAAGTGGTATTAATGTATTGACACTTTTCATTATGAACATCAATTAATTTTTATTTTTTTAAATAATGGGTTTTAATAATATATATATATATATATATATATATATTTGGAGTGTTTTCAATTTCTTTGTCAACAATTCATAGGCAATCCTATAATATTCATTATGAAAGCGGTATAATCTTTAGATTTTTAGTTCAATATTATGCTTATGATAATGGTGTAATTTCTATTTTTTCATTTTAAATTATCTTTATTACAAGAAATGAAATAGTATTTTTTTAATTTTAAAAATATTTAATTTTTTTTCCTTTTAAAGGCTTCATTACATTAATCCACATGAATAATACTATGGGCTACTAAAACCATGGGACACAGAAACCATGGGTCACCAATACCATGGGCCCAAAACCCACTTGTTTACTTAAAATAGATTTGATTATTTTATCGAGCCAAGTTTATCCTAACATACATATCATAATTTTCCTTCAATCACAATGAATTATGATAAGTTTTATTGCATTTATAAAAATTATATATATGAGGGTGGGGGTTGGGAGAATAATAGAGAAAACATATGGAATAATAGAAAAAAACATAATATGTTTTCTCTATTATTTCCCCCACCCTGACCCTCAATTCTCTATTATTCCCCCCACTCCCACCCTCATATATGTGTGTGTGTGTGTGTGTGTGTGTGTGTGTGTGTGTGTGTGTGTGTTTTCTCTATTATTCCGCCCACCCTCACCCTCATATATATATATATATATATATATATATATATATATAT
>ML779665.1:1037670-1055366 GCA_009831015.1 Picea engelmannii
TTTTAGGTAGGTTGAAAGGTTAGTCTTGAGTGGTTGGACTATACTTCCACTTCATTGATGTGTTTCAGTGATCTTGGACTTTTTTCTTTCTTCCTCTTTGCCTTCTTTCCTTTTCCTTTGTTTTCAAAAAGTTGTTGATTTCAGTTTTGAATAGCCTTTTACAAAAAGAAAAATCCATTTTTGCAAAGTTCCTTTATACTCTGTTTTGGATTTAGCCTAGGGTGACAGTGTAGTTTACATTGGAATTCAAAAGAAAAGAGAATTTAAGGCTTTCATTTCAAACAAAAAAGCCTACAAACAAAAAATTATATCTTTTCCATTTTGAAAAGCTCGAAAAATAAGTTTATTACACCTTTTCATTTGAAGGACAAGTTTGTTTATTAAGCACAATGTTCTTAAAGCTTTATCTTATTGAGTCATACAAACAACATCGGTTTCACTCTTGTATCCTTTGAGTAAAAAATAATCGCTAAAATGAATGCTAAGCTTAAAATTTACCAAACTTTGCTTCTAGGGTTCACAAACAAGTTTAGGGTTAGGGCCTTGGATTAGGATTTAAGAGATAACTCTCCAAGGCTAATAAAAAAACATAGGAGTATGAGACAGGGAGAGTTAAAATCCAATTATCGTATAATTATAGTTGGGAGCCTCCTCTAACACAGGAGCTAAACACGAGGTTGCGTGAGGAAGAGTAGAGGAGATAATCCCTCCAAAACTCAACCAAGCGTAGAGGATTGAGCGTATTTGGGTTTTTTTTCCTGAAGTGATACTGACTCATCTAGTGTTAGTTCTTTTTGAATTTCAGACTCATTTAATTTTTCTTGAAGTAATATTGTTCCTTTTGGTGTCAGTCCACTGGAATATTTGTATTTAGTTTGATATTTTCTAAAGTGACCCTGGCCCTTTTTGTAGAAAGTCCTCTAGAAGAGCTTCGAACTCAGTTGTTATGCCCATATGCTTTGTCCCAACTATAGACTATACCCCTCAGACGTTGATTGTGAGTTGGTATCCATAGCTTATTTTCCTATGTATCTTAGAGGCGACTACAAGGGTTTTCCCATGGTACTTGAGGTAGATGTCGTATCACACTTTTCAATACTACTAGAGGGTGCCCCGCGAAGCGAGGGTACTTACATTGAAGAAGGATGGTTAGTGGAGATTGGATAACTTCTTCTCACTCCTTTGTTCATCGGTCTCAAGACTTGATGAACCCTTGCTAGTATCTGGAAGGTCCATTTCTAATTTATCATTGCTTTGAACTCAGGACCTCATCCACCTAGGCTGAAGTCTTGAAGAAGTTGTTTGTCTGCGATGTTTCTCTTGGGAATTTTTAATGGAGTGATGCTTTGTATAATTGGCCTTACGTTGTGTCTGTATCACTTCTTTTGGATCATTTATTCAGGTCATTCGACCAACTACTTTGATGGTCAGGAAGGACCTATGGTATTTGTCTTGAAAGCATATAGACACCTCCTAGAAGGCATGGGTTTTTATACCACTAGTTCACCGTAGTTAGTGTGTGATATTTTCTCATACGTGAAAAATCCCACAAGGGAAAAACCTATGCATAATAATGTGATGGCCAAAGTTCTTGTGGATACCAACTAAGGTACCCATTCCAATAGGGGTTCTTGTGCTTTTATGCTCTTTGGAAACGTTGGTTCCCCCTTGATGGCCACTTTGAACATTCATGGGTTGAATGTTGGGCTATTGATTTGGTTGTGGACCACTCTGAATGTCCTGAATGATCTTGATGATTTTCAGTTAATAAATTTATGTCATGGGAATTGTGTGAATGTTGATCCTTAACCTTTTGCATCCACGAAGTTTACTCCTTCCCCTTATTCCTCTTCTGGTGAAAGTCTAGCTACTAGTAACCATAAGTCTAAAGGGAATAGGAATATGAAGAGAACGAAGAAGAAGAAGTCACCAATATCTCTAATTCATGTTGGAGAACTATGCTTGACCTCTGCAAGTCATGTTGGGGGAAAGAAACCAGTTGTTGCAAGTCATGCTGGGAGCAAAATTTCAATCATTGCTAGTCATACTGGTATTAGTTCACCAACCTATGCTAGTCATGTTGGAGTTAGGTCAACAACCTATGTGATTCATGTTAAGACATGCAACTGATTGTTGCAAGTCCTGTTTGAATCATAAAACCAACCTCTGCTAGTCATGTTGGAGTTATTTATACAACTCCTACAAGTTATGTTGAAGACAAGAAACCAACTGATGCAAGTCATGCTCGGGGAAACCCACCAGCTACTGCAAGTCATGCTAGGGGCATTGATTCAGTTGAGAAACCTATAAGAATAGGAAATAAGCCTAAGTTCCCTTGTAATCTTTGCAAAGGAAAAAACCTTACTCATTTGTGTCCTACTGTTGCCAAGGTACAAAGAGAGTGGTCCTTGTTTGAAGACCTTTCTAGTTCTAAGTCATCTATGGTTTCCCAACAATCTATTCAGTCATTGGTTAATGAAGTGGTCGTGTCGATTCAATCTTTGAATGACACCATTCTCATTTTGGGGGGTGATGTGTCTCTTGAATATGTTGTCTCACATCCTATTCAACCAGTGGTTGAGGAAGTGGTCGTGCTGATGGAATCTTTGGTTGATCCCACTCTTCTCTTAGAGAGTGACAAGTCTACCAAAGTGGTATAACTGATGCAATCTTCGACTCATCCCACTCTTATTTTGGGTAGTGACACATCTTTTGACTGTGTCTTTAACATTTCCAGTTTAGTACCTTTTGAATAAGGGGGAAATCCACTCTCTTTGAGTCTACTCCCTCCAAGTCTTGGGATGGTTTCCTTTGATTGGAACAATCTTGTTGAGTCTCTTCTTCCTTATTTTTCACCTTTACAAATAAGGGTTAAATTCAATTCAACAGGAGTTTATCGATGTATTTTAGATGAAGGATCCCATGGAAGTATTTTATCCTCCTCGGCTTGGTGAGCTTTGGGTTCTCCCAAGCTTGTGTCAACTACCAATGAGTTGTTGGATTTCGACAGAAGACTTAGTGAATTTTTGGGGAGTATTCCTCGGTTTCCTATCACGTTAGGTGGAAAGACTGTCCTAGTCGATATGTTAGTGATGTCAGGCCCTTTATATTTCAATATGATTCTTGGGCATGATTATGTTTATGCTATGAATGATACGGTGTATACACTTTTTTGTGTGATGTATTTCCCTCACAATGGAAGCATTGTCACTATTGATCAACTTTCATCTGATAATCACCATCCTAGTTTGGATTTAGCTCAGGTTTCCCCTTTGTATGTTCCTAGTGTTCTAGTAGAATCTACCCTGCCATGGATGAATTATGTGGCATCTTATCCTCGATGTTCAATTTATTTTGAGAAGGATCCTTTACAGTCATGTTGGCCTTCTCAAGACAAGTTCTAAAAAAATTGATTAGGTGTTGTATCCAATAGGGGCATGTAAGCCTTTGCTTTCCCCTTTTGGCCCGAGTGATCTGGTGTTTCTGCTTGAGGCTGATCTTACTATTTGTGTGCTATCAAGCCCCGATTTCATGGATGTTGATTTGCCTTCATATGAGGATACCCTTCAAGCTATGGATTTTTGACCTCTTCCTGAAATGAATTTTTTACAAGTTGGTTACCAAAGAAACCCTTGGCCTAAGCCTAGAAATGGTCTCTACCTAGAGAAATACTAAGCATAAGTCGTAAGGATGGGAGTTTCTCTGAACATATTGTACTTTTAAGGTTTCTTGTTTTCAAGTTTCGTATCCCATAGCACATGTTTTTATCAAAGGTTTCTATATTGGATTTATTAACTTCTAGGTGAGTGTTTTTGGTCTTATATACAGGACTTTGAAGACATTGTTTTTGGTACCTTTTATTCCATTTCGATATGTTGATATAGGTAATGATCTTGAAATTGGCATATATGTTATATTTTCCCCTTCATGCATTTTTACATTATCTATTTCCCGGTTCATGTTTCCTTAGGATCAACCCCACTGAGTTGCAACACAAAAACATATTTATTGTTTAGAAGTGTTGTAATTAATGTGGTAGAGCCTACCATTCATGGGTGCCCTAGTTACAACCTTGTTTGCAGTTTGGGGCCCATGCTGAGATACTTTCATAGGTCTGGGATTCATGTTTAGTCTCGCCATGAATTTGCATTGAAACCTCATTACTTATTCTTAGTATTTTCCTGGCTTATACCCATGGAACTCCCAACTTTTGTGTTGAGTTGTAATTACATTGCATATTGACCTCTCGTGCTTCTAGGCCTAATTCTGACTTCAAATTCTTGTTGTTGAACCATTTTCTTATGCATTCCTACCAGTTGCTAGCCTTGCAATTTATGCCTTTGTGAATCGATACCTTTTACCCCTAGAGAAGACATTCCCCTGAGTGTCCTTATATTGCACTTGCTTCCTTGCATTGAACATAGGTATGTTCCTTGTTCTTTGGAACTATTTTTCTTGCCCACAACACTTGTTTCCTCCATTGTACTATAGTATTATTTTATTCCTTTTTAGGATATAATAATATGAAAAAGAAAAAAAATCAAAAAAACAAAAAAAGAGGGGGGGAAGTGTCTCTCTCTTTGTTTGGAAACAATCCTATCACCCTTGAACAAAGCACAATCTCTGAGTCAATGTCTCAATGTTATTGGGTTTGGTATGGATTTAGGAGGCCTTTTTCTCATTTTTGAGCATAATCTCCTCCAGCTAGTTATTCTTCCAGTCATATGGAGTGTTTATTGATACCTCTTATGTCGTACACATATCCCAATTTATTTTCAATGATGCATTAGTCACATAATGTGTCATTCTTTTTCTCAAGGGAAGTCTCATCCCGAGTCAACCATTCTACAGAAATCCTTGACTTTTTGAGTCGGTCTTCCTGTGTGATTCAAGTACTTCTTAGTTTCACTAGTATCTTTGTATCCCACTCATGCTAGTATAGAAGGTCCTCATTGACTTCTTACTGGAAGGTCTGCTCTTATCGACTACGACTCATTTATCTGAGAGTATGATCTAGAGTTGCACCCTGGGCCTATTTACATCATTTATAAGTGAACTTGCACTCAACAAATGACAAACCATCATTGGTTGTTGATTGGGCAGTTTCCCTTGTGTTCGACGCCAACAACCATTATCATGCATAAGGATTCATGTAGTACCTTGGTTTCCAATTGATCCCATTGGTGGATTCCTCATCTTTTTTAGTATTCTTCATTATTGGCTGCTATTCAAAGAGTCTTTGTCGTGTGTTATTCCATTTGGTGCATGTCGGATTCATACCTTAGTATGGTCCTTACAAGATTTCATCCAAGTTCTTCCAAATATTTGTATTTCTGCTACTCCCCATGTTGGATGATGGGGGATGCCTTAATCCGTCCTTCCAGCAGATCTCTTCCCATCAACTTCAACACATATTTCTATGGGAAAGGAATCTTGAGTCATTTTTAGTACCTTGGGGCTTGCAGTCATCTATGGTAGGTTCCCTCGATATTAACACTAGGAATACATCAATGTCCCCTAATTGATATATTCTAACCATTGTTTGACATCAGATCCTCTATTCACACTTGTTAGATTGTACTAGGTACCTTGACACTCATTATCATCATCAATGGGTTGTCTCTCATTTTTTAATGGTATACATCAATGACTAGTAATCAAACTGTGTCTCACTGTGTTCAACTTCAACACATTTATTCACATAGGGTAGACTCATACCATAGTGGGTTGTTTTGAAGACCTCAAGTGAAGTACGAGCATCACATATTTTGTTCTCCTACCCAACTTGTATTGATTGTACCACCCTCAATGACATCGTTACTTGTAGAGGATCAATTTGTTCACTTCATTGGCTCTAGATATCCTCTGATTTGATTATGAGACATAGTTCCACTGTGTATCCATTCATGGCTATGATCCACATTTGCATGGATCCACTGTGTATTTCTATTATGGCCATGATTGCTACTTTTATATATCACATGGACCCACTGTGTACATTTTTCATGGCCATGGATATCAATTATATTTTATTACTCATGGATCCACAATGTGCTTTATTTGGCGCCCATGCTTCTATCACTCTTGAGCATGGGTATGCCCGAATCGGGAAGAAAATACTCTTACTTGATTTATGTTGTAGGTTATGTTCTTAGATAAAATGTTTGGGTACATTCATTTGGAATTACTTCCATGCTTCTATCACTCTTGAGCCAATGAAGTGAATGTTTGGGTACATTCACTTCATTGGCTCTAGATATCCTCTAATTTGATTATGAGACATAGTTCCACTGTGTATCCATTCGTGGCTATGATCCACATTTGCATGGATCCACTGTGTATTTCTCTTATGGCCATGATTGCTACTTTCATATATCACATGGACCCACTGTGTACATTTTTCATGGCCATGGATATCAATTATATTTTATTACTCATGGATCCACAAAGTGCTTTATTTGGCGTCCATGCTTCTATCAATCTTGAGCATGGGTATGCCCGAATCGGGAAGAAAATACTCTTACTTGATTTATGTTGTAGGTTATGTTCTTAGATAAAATGTTTGGGTGCATTAATTTGGAATTGCTTACATGCTTCTATCACTCTTGAGCCAATGAAGTGAATGTTTGGGTACATTCACTTCATTGTCTCTAGATATCCTCTGATTTGATTATGAGACATAGTTCCACTGTGTATCCATTTGTGGCTATGATCCACATTTGCATGGATCCACTGTGTATTTCTCTTATGGCCATGATTGCTACTTTTATATATCACATGGACCCACTGTGTACATTTTTCATGGCCATGGATATCAATTATATTTTATTACTCATGGATCCACAATGTTCTTTATTTGGCGTCCATGCTTCTATCACTCTTGAGCATGGGTATGCCCGAATCGGGAAGAAAATACTCTTACTTGATTTATGTTGTAGGTTATGTTCTTAGATAAAATGTTTGGGTACATTCATTTGGAATTACTTCAATGCATCATCGCCTCTCAAATTTATAATGTATTTTGGCCATTAGTTTCTCTTCTAACCTCACACGTTAGGGGGCATTTGTTATAGCACAAATTGCCACCCTATATGGCATTTGTGAGCTGGCCTAGTCCATTTCTCATCTTGAAAACCTTATTCCAACTATCATTCATCAAAATTTTCTTTAAAAACAATATCTTTGTTGATGTACATTATTCATCCATGTGCAACTCACATACATACGCTATTTTCTAATGTGCAAATCACATACACCCCCAATTTTGTGAAAAATAAAAATATTCTATACTTTTGGGTGGGGTTTACAGGTTTTCCCAGTCCTAAACCTTAAATTGCATGTACACATTGAAATATAACCATATCAACCTCTTTATGATGGTATATAAGCACCTATGGGGGTGTAGATGAGAGGGCCAACCTTGGTGCAAGAACATGCTATCATTTTTCAAGCTTCCTTATTCCCTGAATCTTTGAGTAGTATATCTTGATATGCAAATTTACTTTCCAATATCACTTCCTCTCTCCTATATGATTGTTGGGTGTGTTCCTATCCCTTTTGAGTCATCTGAGGAAGTAATCCATTACCGAGTTGATGCCTGAAGATTTCAGTGGAGGAACTCAGGGGGTTGGTTTCAAGGTAGTGTTGTCAGTCATAATCAGGTTGTAACTTACGTATCCATGTTGATTAATAAAAGAGTTCCCTTTCCCTCCAATATATGTGCAATTATGTTTAACTATTTCTTATATGTTGAGTTTGCTTTACATATCTAGATTTACATATTGCATTTATAATTCAATTTGATAGCTATATTGTTGTAGTATCTACTTGGTTTATTTTGTAGGTTGCTAGAGACAAAGGCCTGGAGAAAGTCAAAGGTTGAGAGTGAGGATGTTCATCAAACACTTGGATACAAGGTACACAATCTTTCTTTCTCTCTTCTAAGTGATCATTTCTTTATTGATCTATATATTGGAGGGTAGGCTCAGTCTTTTAGATATGATTATGATGTATTGTGACATAGACCCAAGGTCGTATGGTAGAAAATCCTGAAACACTCCCTTGTACACATCATCTTTTTACTTCACCTGGTTTTAAAACATCACCTTACTGTAAAACATTTATTAAAATCCCCTTTTTGAAAAAAATATTTAATTCAACTTCTTCTTCTTCTTTTAATTTTTTTAATAAATTTTGAACCTTAATGTAATTTTTCTTTCCTCATTTTTTTATTCTTTTATTTTAAATATAACATTGCATAGTGGTGTGGATCCAGGATGCTTAATGATGTTAGAAGAGGAGTTTTAGTGCAACCTAGCTTGACTTCAAAGGTCCATAACTTGCTCATACGATGTTTGATTGAGGTGTCATTTTTTGTGATACAAATAACTTAGGGATAGGTTTCCAGTGAGATAACATACCACTTCATTCAATCACTTTAGCGGCCTCATGGTTAATGAGGTTCACTAGATGAGAAATATTTGATGATTATTTTGGCACTTTTGGACCTTAGATTTTGATTCTGTCAGTGGTGTTGGATTTATAATCTTGTAAAATGTATTTTTGGCCTATTTTGGAGATGAAACATCCACTTTGAACAGTACTAAAAAATACGAGCAAAGAAATTTTTAATAAAAGTTCGGGCCCAATTATCACTATTGGTTCACTCAAATTCAGTTCCTTCAATTCCTGTGACTTTTGTGTTATATAGGCTCTCAATCAGTCCATTGGAACTAAGGTCATTCATTAGTGATTGAGAAATGTTGTCCTGTAAAAATATCCAACTGACGTTTGGAGCACTTGGTACTTTGTATGCGACGTGAGTATCGATTCTTTTATGAGATGTGATTCAGAGCCAACCTATGTCTTATAGACACTATAATCAAACCATATAACAATAAAATTACACTTTTATGGTCAAGGTTAGTCATAGAATCAAGAGATGAAAAACATACATGCATATATGATAGGCATAATAAAAGTTTCTTGTGACACAAACAGACTTGTCATAATTATTATCACACTCAATCAAGACTGCAACATGACATACTTCAAAACCAATAGGAAATCAGACATCAATCATCAAGTCACACAAAAAATACTTAACCATTGAAAACCAAAAGAACTTGGATAATGGGCACAATGATCAAAGGATCTGAGTTGGAAACATTTAGGAGGGGCTCCAATCCTGTTGTCTTGGGGAAGGTGTTGAGGCCTCAATAATTGACAACACACTAGACAAAGCCAGAATCTCTGTTAGTCGTCCTTGGCTTATGAGAATAAAACATAGAGGGTCGTTTTCTTACCTAGGGTCATTCTGAAATATCTGTGAAGTAGGTACCTGAAAGGTTTCATTGTGGTGAGCTCACTAGTGATGCTTGCGTGTTGGCTAGTGGATATCATATGTTGTAACACAAGGATGAATAATGATAATATTTCTTTCCTTAAACTGTGTCAACGATCTAGTTTTATGACTCCATCATAGGGATGGTGTAGGTTTGCGATATAAGAATATTTTCACCAGGTGTGTGCATATTATCCCTCAGATGGTGTTCCACTTCTCGTGAGAAACCATAGCCCTGATAGACTGACCAAGGCATCACATGCCTTCATCCACTACTAGCAACAATCCATAGCCCTGACGAAGATATTTGCATGTCCTTAATTTGATCAATCTTTATTTCTTAGTCCTTCCCGATTTATTTAGTATATGCTTAAGATATGATGGATGGGGAAAACATTGGCCTTCCCCCTTTTCTTTTATTTTTATTTACTTTAGGCCGATAGGGGATGATTTCTAGCTATTGGGATTTTCTTTTTATCTTTGTTGCACTTGGATAATTAAAATTGCACTTGGATAATTAAAATAATCCCTTTTGGTTTTTATGCCTTTATACTTTGACATTTCACCATTCACATGAGCATTTTCTTGGTGTGTGGATGGTTCCATTGTTACGTTGGATTTGTTCGCTAACCAACATGCAATAATAAACATTGATTATCCAATTTTTAAGGTCATGGTTTGATTTTTGTCATAATATTATAAAAACATCGTTGATTCATATTCAATAGGCTCCCCGTTTTAGCACATGAGCTAGGGAAGACATGCAAACTACTTAAGGCATGTTTCATGTGCATGGTGTTTCCTAGATGAGACAATGAATTTGAGAAGCATGTGTATAATCAAACATGATAAGGGATTCTATAGAAATTGAATTGGAAGAATGGGTATTTCTCAAGGGAAGAAATATTATGAAATAAAACTGAGTAGTCATATGCAACATCAAAAGATACAACTCTAAACATAACTGAAAGAATGAAAACTTTAGTAAATTATTAGTGAAGATATGCAGTCAACAATAAAAATATCCCAAAAGAGAAGACATGAATGTTAGCATTGCACTTGTAGCTTTAAAATTTTCATGCATCCCAACATAGAAAGTAATTTTGCAGACTCTTGAAAAGACTAATCTCTATGAAAGACTAGCATTTTATTTAAATGGGCTTCAGTGCTAGGCTATATGAGAACTATATCTCACATCTTATTTTATGAATCATGTTATCTCATCTTTGAGGCCTTATGCTTTAATAAATCAAGGACCAGAAAGGGCTTCATTTTCTTCTTCTTTAGTGATTTTGCTCTAGTTTTGTGATATTTCAAGGCTTGCAGGAAGGGATGATTTTAGGGGCTAAATTTCACTCATGGGATACTTTTCCAAGGTTTTCCCAAAAAAATATTCGCTATTCTAAAATTGATTCACCCAAATTTTATAGGATAAAATTATTTAACCTTTAAAATTGCCAAAATTTTATAGAAACTATATAAAATCCTTAGGAATTTGAATTTTTTTACAAAAATATCGCCAAACATTTTATAGTTGGCATATCAAGGATTAGTAAGATTCGCCAAGGTTTCTATATTTTAAAATAAATTTCCATCCTTAAAATCATCCTCTCTTTCGGGATCTATGCTCAATATTTGACTCTCCAAGTCCTAAAAAATATTCTAAAGCATGAACATGCTCACCTCATCATTGGTTCAAATATGGTGTATGATATCAATTGGACACTTGTACCTACATGAAAAAACCACTAAATACATAAGATACATTTTAACCCAAATTTTCAAAAATGAGCATGCTCAAATAATCATGTGCAGAGAATTGAAAGCATAATCCCAAAATTAGGTTCATGAGTGATGTTTCTAAGTGTCGTGTCTCATGGGTATGTCAAAATTTCTAATGACTTTTCCTTTCTCGAGCTATGTATCCCTCTTAAGGTGAGCAAATCTTCAATGATTTAGGTATGCACACAGGCTTTTACAACAATAAGACTATGTCAAGTTGAACATGATGCACTAAATATCTTCGATAAAAGCAGTGACCATCGAGATGAATTTCTCTATGAACCATTTTTAAACACAAATGTTTGACTAGTTAGCAAAATATGACTAAAAATTAAGGTTGACTAAGATAATTTCCTCACAGAAAACACATTCGTTGAGATCTCATGATGTAAACCATAATTGAAGCCTATATTTGGGTTAGCATGGATTACTAAACCAAAAGGTAATGATTTTAATAAATGATGAACCATACTTGTTGGAATGCATTAGTTGAAATTCTGAATCTTACCAATTTCCCGTTGCCAAGATCGAAGTAGAAATATGGAGTCAACTACCATGAATCTTATATGGTCAATGGGAGTTTTCTTTTTGAGCAGCATGTGACCCTGACTGTGATAATTAGCTGGTTTCTATAAGGTAGTACCTATTTAGAATAATTTCTTGTTCATCAAATATTATTGGATACGTCACAATTCCCATGAGAGGATCCACTCCAAGACCTTTTGTAGGAGTTGTTGTTCTTAAATTCTAGTGCTCTTTCCCAGCCGAGTATGATCATAAAAAATAAGGTTTTTGCTAGCACCTCTTCTATCATCTCTTCGAAACCACATTATGGATCCTATATGGTTTCATTTTGAACAGGTTCCATCTCTGAAACTAGGATAAGTATCCACACCACACACAAAGGACAATGGTAGGGAAAGGCTGCATGTAACCCTTTTCCTCTTGGAATTTCCCTAAGTACGGAAGTGTAGACCAAAGGTAATACATTTGTAAGTGAATGGTTTTCATGTTTTATGTTCCATGCTTCACAAACGTGGTTTTATATTTGGAAGAGTATTCTTGTTCAACATTCTCAACACTCTTCCTAATCTAAAGTATGTGTAAACTAGGAAGTATTGGGCTTGTTGGTGTATTAACAGGAGATGCCAATCTTATGCTGATATGAAAGGGAGGTTATACGTTTGTGTATTGGCGAGTTGTACGAATATTGAAGCTTTGATGTATCATTGTGAGATGGGAATATTCTATCGGCGGATCGATTGGAAAAGAGGATCTTGTGCTACTGTATTAGATGAAAATGAGAATCCTTGGTCAATATGTCGGGAAGGTGAAAATATTTCAAAAAGAAAGAAAACTTCAAAAATTGTGTAAGGTTGGAAGAAAAATCGAGGAACTTTGAAGCGACAATGTGTCAACACAATGTGAAGGTCTTGTCGATACATTTTGTGGTAGGCAATGAAGATATTCATTTTCTTAAAGGATTAAGTCTTGAGCAATCTCTTCTGATCATATGTCGAAAATATGAAGGGAAAGTTATTCAGTGATGTGGGTTGTAGTTCTTCACTTGGAATCTCATGAGTTTTCTATTCCAATCCTCCCAGAATTGTAATGTCTTCTACAATAGATGATTATCCAAAGGTTCAAAATTGTGCTTTTATGACTTACTACATTCTAGTTGTCAATGCTAAGGTCAGTGTTATTGAAGCCAGTGAATCTTCTATTTGAAAATTTTTAAAAGGATTCTACACATGGTTCTCTCATGAAGATGAAAACAAACCAACATTAAGCCAAGATTTAAGTTAGGAAACAAAATGAGAGGCATTAATAAAAAAGAAAAAAATATCTTATGCGAAAGAACCTATAACTAAAATAAGCCATCCTTATTTGCAACAAAAACCTAATAACATCTAGAGGATTTTATTCAAGAAACCAAAAAAAAATCAATATCTTTCTCTAAAAATAGAAATGGAAATAAAATCTAGGTTATTCTTATTCCTATTCTACCCTACGCTGGATCAACAAATGTTAGGTGAAGTCATAAAGCCAATGTAGCCACATGATTACTTCAATGTATATAGGAGTATTGTGGCGTTGTGTAGGCATGCATAATTGAGGTATCATGTAATTGATTGAAATAATTGAATCATGACAAAACATGTTCAAAATAACAAGCGGTAGATGCTTTCTAGTTTGAGGGAAATGTTGAGAAAAAGATGACTCCAATCTCTCTCCTATAACATCATCAAAATTATTTTAGGAGTGTTGGAGTATTGAAATAGAATCCAAGGATAAGTGATGCATCTGCCCCTGAAGATTAACTTGTGATTTTGGAGCATATTTTTCTGAAAATACTTCTTCGATCAATTCAATTTTCTTATATCTTGCATGGTGATGGGCTATCTATTTGATGTCATTTCCACATGGGGATCTAAAAATTCTTTGTGTTCTGCATACCTTGTATCTTCTGTCATTAACATTTGTGCATTGAGATCAATTATTCTAGATTGTACAGGATTAGTGAATGACACGTTGGTTCCCACACTCAATTCCAAAACAAAAATATAATCATCGAAAACAGGGTTACCATGATCAAATTTTGTTTTAGTATGTTCCACAAATTCAAATTGCAAAGGATTTTTAACATTTTGCACCCCGGGTGGACTTATATGAATGCGTCCTTGATTAATCCAAGCTTGGAAATCATCTCAATATTATTTATCATTCAATATTTTATCATTGAAAGAAACATGTAGAGGCTCTTCTACATGATAAGAGAGTGGATTCCCATGTAATTGATCATCATCGTATAAATTTGTATAAAGAGAATTGATCCAGATTTTATGAGAAGAAAAAAATGAATAAAGATTATTAAAAGATGCTTAACACGGAATAATAGAGATACGGTAAAACTAGTTTTCTATTCAATAAGGAAATAAGATGAAACTGTAAAATGCAGCGGAAAACAAGCTTGCTGGAGTGGTGGCGGCTTATCTCTGAGAAGAGATGTGACGGTTGCACTCATTCACAAGAAGATGATTACAATGAAGATTTAAATGAATTTTTACAATAAACATGAATTTCAAAAACCCTAGACATCCAAAAACCTAACCCTAGGAGATGAAGCGCCAAAAGTGACGTGGGCCCTGTTTGGGTAAGTTAGTACATCAACTTCCCGGGGTCATAAATTTTGCATACGATCTCTGTTTTAGGCACACGATAGCTCGTTGGAAAGATATCATCAAGGAGATTCATTTTGGGGAAGATTCAGAGCCTTTGAATATCATTAAGAAGCTTGATCTCAAAAAATCTTCATTTAGGCCCTCAAAATGGCCCTGGAAGTTAAAAACTGCTAAAAATAATAAATTGCCAAAATTGCTAAAAAAATGTTTTGAGCGAGGAAGAAAAGGTGGGTGGCCATCGATATCCACCTAGATCAATCCTCCCTCCTTAGGAAGCAATGGTATCCATTGCATTGAGTTCCCCCATCAGATGAGGAAATTTCTGCTGAATTTGGCCTCGGGTGAGCCACTTTCCTTGGTGCAGGAGTTGTCAGGCTTTGACAACTCGATAAAGTTGGATCCTTTGTTGTCGATTTCCCTTGATATGTGTGTCCACAATTTGATCACTGAATTATTGTTGCATGCAGTCAAGGTTGAACTCTATTGGTTTCAACTGCTCTGCTATTTCTGAGGTGTCCAATAATGGTGGGAAATATGGACGAAGGAGAGCCACGTTGAAGACTGGGTACAGGCCAAGGAAAGGGGGAATGTTGAGCTCAAAATAATTGTCACACACAGCCTTGGTGATGGTGTACGACCCATAATGGAGTGGCCTAAGATTTAGATGGGGCCCTATAAGGCATTCTTTCTGCAACCAAACTTTGTCTCCCACCTAAAACTTATGTGGCACCCGATTTTGATCATGGCGCTGCTTGTACTTGGAATTAGACTTTTATAGAATATCGTGAACCTGTTGCYAGATGTGATGGATCTGCTCAATGAACCGGGTGGCTTTGTCAGCTTCTAGTGGAGCAGGGGATGATTCGGTCGAGGTGGTCACTAGGGGTAGTGCAACATCCATGGGGCCCAATGGTTGGAATCCCAATCCCACCTRAAAGGGGCGGTGGCTAGTTGAGTTATGCAAGGATCGATTGTAGCTATGTTAGACATAGGGAAGACTCTCATCCCATGTGCGGGGGTGTTTTGAATTTTACATGCACAGGATATGTACGATCATCCAATTGACGACCTCAGTTTGTCCATCTATCTGGGGTGGAAGGCAATGGATTTGGTGAGCTTGGTATCTAGTAGTGACCAGAGGCTCGACCAAAATGTGTTGAGGAACCGACTTTCACGGTTTGAGATAATGGTTTGTGGGATCCAAAAATGTACCCATACTCATTCAAAGAATATCTTGGTAGTGGATTATGTTGTGATGTTCTTCTTGCAGGCGGCTAGAATCACCATCTTGGAAAAGTGATCAACAACCACAAAATCACAGTCATTTCCCCTCTTGGTGGACAAGAGGCTCGACATGGAGTCCATTGAGATGGATTCCCACAGTTTTTCAAGAGTAGGAATAGGGGTATACAGGCTTTGTTTCTTAGTGGTAGGTTTGTAAATAGCACAGGAAGTGTAGCACCCGATATCCTGTCGAAGTTTCGGCTAGTAGAAATGTTTTTGCAACACTGCCACTGTCTTTTCGATGCCAAAGTGTCTTTCCACCCAACTGTAGTGAGATTCCCAAATCATCTTCACACGCTCACTTGATGGAATGCAGAGATGGCCCAGACGACACAACAACCCATATTGAAGATGGTAATTAGCGACCACTGAGTTGGCGTCCAACATTTGGTAGGTGGTGCAGAAGTCAGGGTTTGTCTCATAGAGGTGGGGCCATCCAAAGGTCTTGTGGCCGCAAGATTCTAGCACCGTGGTGAGTTCTGCAAATGGAGGTCGGCTAAGGCAATCAACAACTCAGTTGGTACTTCCTATTTTATACTTGATGTTGAGGTGGAACTGATGTAAGTATGTGGACCAATTCTGATGGTGGTCATTTTGCAATTTTCCTTGGGTTTGCATGAACTATAGTGGCTTGTGATCAGTGTGGATGATTGTCTCCTTCCCAAGAATGTAATGTCTCCACTAGTGGCAGGCTTTCACAATGGAGTACATTTCTTTGTTGTAAGTAGGGTACTTACAGATAGCATATGATAGTGTCTCACTATCATATGCCATGGGGTGGTCATGTTGAGTGAGAATGATGCCCACAACATAGTCTGAAGCATTTGTCTCGATCTCAAAGGGATGTTGCATGTCTGGTAATGAAAGTACTGGGGATGAGCACAAATTCTTCTTCAATTCATCGAAGGCTTGTTTTTGGGACAGGCCCCACATAATTTTTTCCTTATCGCCACCACTGGTTACCTGGATGAGGGCCCATGCAATATGAGAGAATCCCAACACGAACCTGCGATAGAAATTGGTGAGTCCCAAGAAGCTCTGAAGTTCAGTGAGTGTGGTTGGGGTTGTCCAATCATGGATGACCTGGATCTTGGTTGGATCCACATGCACACCATGTCGATCAACGATGTATCCTAAGTAATGGACCATGTCCATGCCAAAGGAGCATTTTTCCAAGTTTTCATATAGTTTGTGTTGTCACAGGGTGTGCAGAACCTGTTGAATATGTTGCAAGTGTTATGCCCAAGTCTTATTGTAAATGAGGATTTCATCCAGATACACCACTACAAAAGTATTGGTGAAAGGTTGTAGGATATCGTCCATCATCCTCATAAAATTTGCTAGAGAATTTGTCAAACCAAAGGTCATGACCAACCAATCAAAAAAAACTTCTTTTGACTTGAAGGTGGTCTTCCATACATCTGTCTGTTCTATTGGGACCTCGTAGTAGCCAGACTTCAGATCAATATTACTGAAGTATTTGGCCCACGTGAACTGATCAAGGAGGTCATTGATTCGAGGAATCAGGTACTGATTTCAGATTGTGATTTTATTTAGGGCTTGATAATCAATGCAAAGTCACCAGGTCCCATCTTTCTTCTCCACCAGCACGATTGGGCTCCCACAAGGAGATGAGTTGGGACATATGTGCCCCTTGTGGATAAGTTCTTGGATCTGCCTCTTGATCTCCTCTTTTTCTAATAGAGAGCAACAGTAGACTGGCCCATTGGGTAGCGGTGTGCCTGGGGTCAGATCGATGGGATACTTGACCTGGTAATGCAGAGGTACCCCAGTAGGAGAGGAGAAGATATCTGAGTATTCTTCCACGAACTTATCCACTTGCTTTTGTTGTGTGGAGAGATTGGTCATGGAGGCCCTGGATGTGGATGTGATATTTCAATCACTCTGAGAGTGAATCATGAAGAAGACAAATTTCCTGGTCTGAGAGATGACCTTGCTGCATTGCTTGGCAGAGATCAAGGAAATAACACTAGGAGGGACTGCCTTGGGTATCCTATACAATTTCATGTTCAAAGTAATAATAACACTACGAGGCCTAGACTCATATGCAACATGACATTTCCATAAATAAGGTTGGCCCAAAA